>JAQGBW010001087.1:0-29790 GCA_034698625.1 Julus scanicus | reverse complement strand
GACCTGGGAGCGAACCCAGCATCTTAGGATCGAGAGGCAAGCACGTAACCCACTCGACCATCGGCGTCGGCTAATAATCTATGTGTATAGCCAGCGCCACTTGCTGACCCTGTAGATCGGCAAACAATACATACAACAGTGCTAGAAATGATTGCCACCTTTCTGGGGGCAATCGACCAATTTTCGACCATTCTGCAAATTCAAACAGCACAGCAGTGTGCTACTCCAAAAATCTCTTTTGTATGATTTTTCCCTAAACACTTAGAGCTATTTACAATCTGGCACTTCTCCAAATAAGTTTTCCAATCCCTGCTTTACATTGTATAGCATTAAAAATTAATGAAAATTTAAACGGTTGTTCATTAAAGGGATTATAACCATAGGTCTAAAGTCAACTGATATAAAACAAGAATGCAATCCGGTAATAATGTATTCGCAAGAGAGCAAAGAGAACATGAATAGTCAATATATTTGAAAGTTTTCCTTTGTAAAACAATGGACAAGTGAATTGGTAAGTGGTCAATAAGCGACTTTAGCTGTAAAACTCATTTTCAATTCAGTCGTCCTTTATTTCAGCCTCACTTGATTCCTAAGGTACTGACACACTAATGCTCGGGAGAATAAACAACTGTACCTAGAAACAGAACTTTATTATTTACACAAAAACTTGAGCCTAACTAGGGCTTCTTTAAATGTCACGTTGTTAGCAAAAACAGGGTCAGCACTCAATGATGGCCTTCTAATGTAAAAGAACATCGCCATTATGAAAATACCATGCTAAAGATTCATACGCCACCAGGGGGACTGAACCGTAATAAGGCCAATTGTGTATTGAAATGTATTATTACTAGAGTAATGTTACCAGCATGTAATGTCTGAGTCTGTAGCGTGCATATAATGCAGATATTCATATACAGCTAAAATATGATACTAGCTCATTACTATTTATTATTATTAATTTTTTGATAGAAACAACATAGGTATAGCGTTTCATACTGGAAAACAGGTCAATATGATCATAGCAGTCAATGCTCTTTTTTAGAAGTTCTCGTAGTTGCCTGACGTCATACTCTCCTCTCGTACTTTTATCGCCATACAGGTTTAACAACACCTAAATGTGGTGACATAATGAAAGCTACAATTACATTTTATGTCAGTATGACTGCTTTGTCCAGTTCTGCAAAGTTGTGAAATTTTTAATGTGTCCACATGCAAATATATGGCAACATCAAATGGTCGTTAAAACAGGACATCTTGTAATGTCGTGCCCTTATATGCCCATCTGAATATTGCTCAACACATTTAGTAAATTGAGGAACATTAGGCTAAAGATCTTGTTCACGAATCGTGTTATTGTTCATTGTGAAACCGTAAAAGTGGCATTCCCTATTTTCATCAAAAGACCCGCCGAATTAAATACAACATGAACACGTCAATAAAATGCCCCCAACAAAAGCCATACTTCACCATTAAATCTTGCAGGGAGAACAAGAAGCTTAATACAAAAGCAGGATTAGAAATGTTCTTAAAAGCCCAAATTGACAATAGTCGTGCATGAAATATTATTAACATACTGGATATTTGTAATTTGTCATAAGTTAAGCCTAGTTATTTAAACTGCAACTATAAAATGTTATAATTTATTATTCAAAGTAAAAACTTGGCTAAATATCAAAAATGAATTACATAATTTCTTCGTTTCGCATTCGTGTATATTCAGTAGAAAACAGCATTTGTTGAAAAAGGATATCGCCATCATCATTAATATAAATTTGGAGTAAACATATC
Source organism: Julus scanicus (assembly GCA_034698625.1). Classification (NCBI taxonomy): domain Eukaryota; kingdom Metazoa; phylum Arthropoda; class Diplopoda; order Julida; family Julidae; genus Julus; species Julus scanicus. The sequence goes on along the minus strand of JAQGBW010001087.1, from coordinate 28,002 downwards.
GCACAAACGCGATACAGTTATTATCCTTTCCATGGAAAAGTTGTTACAATACAGGATGTAACTGCGTGTTCTAAAATAGCTCTCATAGGAAACTGTAAATCATTATGAATCGGGAGACAGAAATTTTCTTCGCAAACAGCATCATCAAAATATACGAGTTCTTTCACGTTAATTTGGTCGTAATTTGTTTTGTTTTATTTGAAAGACAAAATTTGTAATTTGTTTGGTCGTAATTTTATCGTTAATTTGACTGCAGTCAAATGGAGTTACGCACATCATTCCAGTCCATTAATAAAATGATACACATAAAAAAAACGGAAACTGCTAGTCCGTCAAGCATCCTTTTATGGAAAGCTTTCATGCTGGTAAACATTTTATGTAAATTAATAGATGAGTAAGGCATTTTGAAATAGCTTTTGCATGAATGATTTCAAAATGTTTCGGGTAAATATTGGAAAGTCAAACGTCGCGAAGCATTACTGAAGAAAGGTCAGCATATTCGATTTAAATAACCAATAAGCGTAAGTGCATGACTTACGAATATATATAATATACATACCTATACTAAATTTTTTTTCTATATGTAGTCTTTCGTATACTGTATTTATTGTATTTGAAAATTTCCATTACAAATTATGCATTTCTAGGTACCTGCTTCCGACTAAATGCCTTTAGGAACTCGTTAAAAGTTAATTTTATTTTTTATTTATGTACTTATATTGATATCGAATTCAAACAGAATATGCTAATGTGCGCAGATATCCGTTTTCGTGTTGTTTAACATGCAAAAGCGTAAAAGTAGATTTTATCATGCAACAAATATGCTAGGCATGAGTAAAATTGTTTCCAAACTTTCTCCTCAGCAAAACTAATTTACGGTGTAATCTTTATAAAAAAAAATCTAGAAATATACTAGGGTCACTTCTATTGCTAAAATCATTTGTTACCACATAACTGCCACTGAATAGGTTGGTTTCCAAGCACACGCGAGGTAGAAAAAAGTCAAAATAATTGTGTTTTATGATACAATATCTTGATAGCAGCATATGGCATATTGTGGCAACACTGCACAATACTGTCATTATTACTATAATAAATCTGTGCAATTAAGTCTGATATTAATCGCTTCTACGATAAAACAGAAGGTCGTTAGCGAGCCAACTTTGAAGAAAATTGCTTTCATTATTATGAAAAAAAATTAGAAATGTTCATCCATGTTATTTTTTTATATGATTTGAATTCCTAAGTTGTGTCGCTTTAAACATTTTTTCATCGCAAATGCAGATGCACTAATCCCACTGCATACAATAAAAATGTTTTTTTCAAAAGTCATGTAATGGTAAAAATAAAATGTATCATACATTAAGCAACTAAAATACATAGCTAGTATGTGTTCAACAAATGGATTTTTGGACTTCTTATTCCTTTGTGCATATACTGTAGGGTTTAAAAAAATAAAGAATGTAAGCAATTTGCTACTTAACGTTTTTTTGAAGCACCACTAATGACGTTATTAAAGTTTGCATTAAAATAGATAGAAATGCAAGCTTTTTCATGATGCATTTCCGCATTTTGAATTGTTGAACATTTTAAAACATGAAAAAAGCCACCTTGAATGGAATGCATGGAATTTATTTAAATAACTTTACATCTGAAATACTGAATTAAAATTCACATGAAAATAATAATGTTCACCAGTATGCAATTTTGGTTATTAAGCATTCTGTCTAAAATATTTCAAAAAACTTACAAAAAAAAAAAAAAAAAAAAAAACACGTTCAATTTTTAACATCAACAAAAACGAGTGGCTAAGATTTTGTAATAAAATAATTTGATTGGCTATATATGGTAATTCACAATCCGACTGCGAAGTAGGGTTCTTTAAGTCCATTGTTATAGCATCCTCAAGTAAAGGACCAAGGTGCTGTAAGTATATGTTGAGTGCAAATCGTATATACAAGTAAAACTTTTATATATCCAGTAAATGTATGCAGATATAATCTACGCATGCACTTGACACGTAGCTAGAAACAGAGAAAAAACATGCACGCATATGTATATTTTTTTCTGTGCATAGAAGCGGAAAAAGTGCAAATTGCCACATTATAAGTGTAGACACTTATTCCGTGCGAGTACACGTCTTCGTAATACGTATAACTTCATGCTCCATAAGCAAGTGAAACTTGTCAACCTGTTGTCAAACTCGTTAAGAAACACAACTGAGCTCTTTTTTCCCTCAAATATGGCATTGTTAATTTAGAAAATTGCACACACTTGCGAGTCTTTTGAAAACGCCGATAAGAATTTACAAATTTTAATCACACAAACATTAATGTAGACATTAAGACATGCTGTGAGTTTCTTGAAGTGAAAAGAGACGGCTCAAACTAATCAGCAGCAACAAGTTCTTCGAGGCGCTTATGGATTTAAAAAAAATCCCAATGCAAACCTTTCAATATATCCACATAGAAATAGAAACAACTTTGCCACAGAATATCAACGGCTCTTTAATGATAATGCATGTGTTCCTACTTAATAATTTAGCCAAGGATTGCCAGAAATGACTGACTATACTAGAATTTTACAATTTCGATTCCATGCCAGCAATTGATTAACATATTCGTTTATGATTCGTTTAGGCAAAAATTTGTTTTCTTAAAAGTTTTTCACGTTATTAATATAGAAAAATTACTAACTTAAATGTAGCATGATTTTTTAAAATCAAATCAGTGCCATTTACTAACGTGAAAGCAATGCCATGTAGATATACACCAATGGAAAGTATAATAAAGTATTAATTTTAGATACAAATTAACATTAGAAATAAATTGTTAAAAATATAAAAAGTGTGTTGAGAGGATAGCAAATCAACTTCTGTTATAGTTATTTATATTATAAACATGAAATATTGCGATAGTGCGATAGCATTGTAAACAGTTCCAAAGATAAAAACTAAAAAGCTGTAAACAGTGAAGAATAGAACATTAAAAACCCTAAAAAATGTTACATGCACAATACTGAACTGCTTGGGTAAAGCATCATTCAAGGCAAATGTTAACCTAGCTGAAATAAACTGAAATGAAAATGGAACTGTGACTGCACTCTAGCAATTTGCAATAAGGAAGTTTTCCCTGTTTTTCACTTTAAAAAAAAGAAAAACATGGACACAATGTAAAGAGGCGATTTCTATGATAACCACTGGAATTGCCTCACATGTTCGTCGTGTTTTACGTCAAACACATATTCAACTAAAGAAACTTTCAGTTGTATATTTCATTTTGCGCTAAAGTATTCTAGAATCGAGTATACATATGCATGAATGCAAATAATTTCACCTCATAGTCAAAACAGCATAATGAACTTGCTGCTAAGAACATATTTGTTTATTTCCTTTGAGGATCATTTTCTCCATAGCTAATATACATTTTTTTATTATGCGGAACTCAATGGCCTTTCAAGAGGAATATGCCTAATTCAGCAGTAACAATTTCAAGTCAGGAATGTATTCACGCTTTTAGAATGCTAAATTCCGAGGGCAGCATTCTGAAGAAAATGCAAAAATAACATCATGCAAAGACCGCAACATTTTAAAATCCAAAGGAATGTGTTGGCTTATATGTTTGCAGAATGACGAGGTGGTTGTATAGATAAAAAGTTAAACATGCATGAACATAAGAGTCTATAGGGCGAATTTACCACACTAAGTAAATTTTAAATAACATACACAGTATTCTTAAATGACAACAAAAATGAGTTTCACATAAAAATCTACTTTCTTGAATCACTTGAAAAGCAGATTAAATTTTTAAAACCTAAGATGTTTCTGAGAAATTGTTTCTTTTCTGTGCCCTAATGCACTGATTTCACTTGACAGTGTTGCATAATAACATTAAAAGAGGCAATCAAACCACAACAAGGTAGGATGGCAGACTGTCTGTCAACAATACGTGCTTTCGGTACTATAGCACGTGGTGTTTCTGTTCTGCATATAAACATGAATAGGAACATCATAGAGTTTATTGCACATAACGCAGAAGAAAGTAAGTATGTATATAAAAATGATGTCTGAAAAAGATTCTAATTTTTCAAAGTTTACAACCAAGGGCAAAAAAACCCAATATTGAAATTTATTCAAAACATTGATCTTAATCTAGTATGACATTTTGAGTTAAGCAAATATTCCAAAATGTTGTATAATACACAAGGGCCAAGAAAGGTACTTTGCTATAGATATAAGGATCACGTTTTATTAAATATTTTTAAATCTTATCCACTATAAGGAATCGTTATGAAAAATTTCATTTTTGTTTTATATGCATCATAATTTCATAAAAACTAATAGTTTCCAGATCAATATTTTTGTATTTATTTAAACGTAGAGCAATGTTGAACCTCCTTCAGTCAACCACATTACCAAATTAGGATCTATAAATTATTCAAACCCCTTTGTTTTTCATGTTGGTATATTTGGTATACATTATCCCTTTTCAATAAGCGCAGCAAATTGAAGTTGGAATATTACCATGTCCTCCAAAACTAAGAAAACATAACGGAGTAAGTTTATTTTGAGGGAACAATAAAACTATCATCTCAAAATTCGAATGTGCATAGTACGTCTTGTTATAATAAACGAGGTCTAAAGCTTAGTTTGGGCAGTATTGATATGGATTGACCCATACGTTATCAAAGTAATTTAATTTGAGCAAAGGTCTTAGTGCGTGTATACAGAATTTGAATATCCCTGGACATATTAGCATTCACCTCATGCTTGACTGGGAATTTCAAACGCAGTTTTGTTCCTCCTGGGAAAAAGGAAGTACTTCAAAATCGCCTTCAAATTCATTCAATATTCAGTTGAAAACCGCGACCCATTTCGTTGCATGAATAACAAGTTAAAAGTTTGCACATGGATGTCACTTAGCCTAATGCTTTCTGATTTGCAAGATTCCCCATATGTAAAACGATCGATTTTTCCGATCAATGGACGCGATTTACTCTCGGGAGGTGCCGAAATAGCCTAAACAACAAATATGCTGCACCTTTGAAGTTTTCCGGCTAACGAAATCGCAATTTGCGGAAACGTAGTTACTGTGCAGCTTTACAGTTTGCAAAACCATGGCAGAAAATGTACAACTTGATCTAGGTATAAATTGAATAAAATGTAATGACTAAGTATAGGCATTTATAGAGTAATCCGTGTAATGTATAGTATCGACATGCATGGTGTAGTACGGCTAGAGGCCACGCTATAGGGACTCGTTACAAATCACGTCTGTGGTCTGGCAAATCAATGGTGATGATAGTGGAAACAATTTTCAATTCACAACAGATTTCGGCATGAAGATCCTATAAACCTCTAACTAATAACAATTTTCGACAGTTGGCGAAGATAATTATCGGATAATTTGATGATAATTACAACCAATTATGATTACAGATAACAGAGCTGCTAAGCACTTAAGCTACGTAAAATTCTTCTGGTTAACAGAAGATATGCTTTTATAAATCTTTGTTTTAGAAAAAATGTCTAGGACAAATTTTTTTTAGTTTTATTATTTAAGATAAAAGTTTCAAGATTTATTATTGATTATCATTGCCGTTGTTGCAATGCCTGAAGCAGCTTCCATTGAATAGTTCACATCTATAGTATATGGCCAAGACCAGCAAGTTATCACCGATTTTCACGAACAATGTTATTTCAAAAACCGCCTATAGACATTCATGTCTTTATTGCATATTGGACTGGGAGGTGGGGGAGTTTTCTTAGTCAAGCGAGAGGAATTTTATTCAGGTAATCTCTCAACAGCAGACTCTTGGAATGTGCAGAAGCTTCATCTTGCTGAAACAGCATGGCTGAGCAGTCAACTGAGGTGGATCTCCCAACACGTTGAAAAATAAGGCTTAGAAAACGATCACAAAGCAAAACCACACCAAGCACACATTGATTTTTTTGACAGTCACGTATTTGAGCTGCATGGCGAGGGAATCTTCCCTACTTCCTATACCACCAGATCGTTCTGCTGTCTGTCTGTGCTACGGGATATATAGCACAAAGTGGCTTTGTTTCGAAGCATGCATACTGCGCATTTTAAAAGTCATCATTCACCGGCATCATATGTAATTTTTACCCGTCACACGCATTCGATGTTGAGCTTAATTACCTCAAACAGAACGTAGGCGTGTGTAAACATCCATACATGGTACACCCACTCTGGGCGAGTTGATGTATATATTAAGATTACGCTAATAATATAGTAAAGTTACGATGTCAACGAGACACGCCATAATGAAAACAATTTTATCTGAAAGTAGCGTCCCCCAGTCATAGGACATGTGATTAAAAAATACCAAAAACCAATTTGAACGAGTTGGTATATACTGAGGATAATTGCTTGCATAAATCTGATGTTGGCAGAAAATGTATTAACCTTTGCAAACTGCTGGGTGAGCAAAAGTTACAATCTTTGCTGATCATTTCTGAAGGATATGTACGTAGAATCTTAACAGTTGCACATACTGTGATATCTTCATTAGACAGAAAAGTTACAAGCACTTACCATACTGAAGTCTTTAGCATAACATTTCCATAAACGACCGTTTTGCCACTATTTTTTAAAAAAACAATACCTACAGATCTTATTAGGTTATTTAATTAAAATATTTTGTAAAAAAAAATACCTTATTTATGTTACTGAAAATGAAGTTTGGTTGCATTATCAGCGGTTAACTGTGGAAGTAAAATTTTGTTTCTCAAGAAATTTAGATCTGTATTTCGCTAAAACAAAGTTTGATCATCCAACTATAATTTCCTCTTTATGGTAATTTAGGTTTGGGTGCATATAGAGCTTGGTCCTTTGCATTCACTGAAAATTCCAATGCCCTTGTATATGTATTTACATGTACAAAATGTTGCAAGAAAAAGTTAAATTAACAGTAGAATGTTTTAATACTTTCTGTTATGTTTAATAGACGGTGTTACTTTCAAATCCATGTGTACAGTTAATAGTATGACCACCTATAGCTACGCAAACTGGGGAAAAAAATTGATTAATTACCCGATACTCTTTCTCAGCAGTTGGTCTCTAATTATTGCCAAATCCGCTACAAAGGTTTTGCACAATTAGCAACTAAGCTTGCTGGAAACTCTTTTGAGATCCGGCTTCAAGCCTTCCAAATGCGATGTGAGCCATATCGATGCAAAAAAATCCATACCGAACTGAATTCAATGGAAAAATAATGAAACACGTCTCTGTTACAGGACATGACAGTCATGAACAATGTACTTTGTACACTGACTGAAATGGTCATTATTACAAAAATGTTCTCACTTCATCATGTTTTGCAACAAAAACTAAAAAAACAACTTTCATGCAATGATGAAAATGCTGCAAATTTCTTGATTTCTTAATTATAGCACGTTATGCAAATGGGCGTTCATTTGCAAACCACAATCGCGTAGTAATTACTGGAGCAAAAGATGCAATGTCACAGTGCCTCGTTCACAATATGGTAAAGTTTGTCCACTCCCCTTCCGCGAATCTGACTTTCGGATAAATGGGAATTAACGACCGTGCGCTTACATCGTCCTTCATCCCCTTCCACTTGTTTATTTCGGCTTTCTGCTTCATTTAACTTAATTCTCAGTATAGGGGCGGATATCCATGCAGCACGCCACTAAAATGTATCGATCTGCACTCATCTCAAAATATGTTTTCACGTGTGGGGTGAGGCAAGCTGCGAAATTTCGTATCTGGCTTACCCACAGCAGCCTTCGTGTCCTACAAAAACCAAAACCATCTTCCCTTGAACAGAAAATCTGTCACTGTCACAGCGTCCCATTAGCATGCGGACATATTTCACTTTGCAAACTGGCACTTAAGCCGCAACTCGCAATGTTTGTTCATTCCTTCATAAATTTCAGCAAAAACGACCCACCCTCGAATGTCTCTCCATATGGAAGCTCGAGGTAATTAGGATTCGCTCACAGCGAAATTCAAACTTTCTCAAGTCATGTCAATGTTAAAAAATGAAAAAAGACATAAAAACCCTCCCCATGCACATGCCTCAAGACGAAGAGATATCATGGCGTCTTCCAATGATATATACCGACTGAACATCGATGACAAGTATGTATACTGTTAGCAATACGATGCTCAGTAAAAAGAAAGACTTGTGCTATATCTTTTTGCATAGAAAGTTCAACTGTATTTTCTGAAACATTAGTATTGTGAGAGAAGAAGAATATAACTTTTCTAACTTAATAAATGTTAGACGTTCATGCAAACTGGTGTAAATTTGTATTTGAAAAGGTTTTACTATAATTCCACATTACTCACAACACTGTTAATATAAATGATATTGTTGCAAAAAACTGGAAATGGTATTGTTATAACATTCTTGCTGAAAAATGATTGTTTTTTTTTTGTTATGGCTTCCACTTGCATCGTTCATGACACTTACAGATTAGTATATTTATCTTTCTTCTCTATTGTATGATGCACTGTAATGGGTGATAAAATGTAAGGTATACAGCATGTTGCGTAAATGAAAAACAAAGTTGAGGTTTATAACCATAGTTTTAATTAGTTATATCGAATTTTGTCTAAATAGAGCTCAATTCTAAATGATTCATATATCTCCTGACATATGCGCCCCGAGGTAACGCCAAATCAATGAACAGTAAACGTATCCGTGAATAATGCTAATTAAATGGGCTCTTATCGTCCTAAATGAGCATAGAATGCCGTAAAACTTTCCAAATTACTAATGGGTCATAAAGATGGTCTTAGCTTTCCATTTTGAATTAGGTCGCTGTCGATTATATATATAGGCGAACACGTACGATTCAAGGGCAAATATAACTACTACTAACTTCTCAAATTAAAAGGATTGAGGTTTACATAATTTACACCTTTATGAGGGAGACTCAAGTTATGCTATACCAATTTCTCGGAAATATAAACGATCAATTTGATCCACATCCAACTTATTCATAAAATGTCTTGTCAAACGTCAATAAAATAATCATAAGAAAAAAGTAATTTTCGGAAATAATAAAATAAAACATTACAGAAAAGCATCAACTTCATGCATTGCATAAGAAATGATAATTATTTGAATGATGCATGGGAAAAACTTGATTTTTGAAAAAAACTGCCCCGAGTATCGTTCTGCAAACAAAAGCTAACTTGTATACGAAAAATATAGTATTTGCATCTGGATTTTAAAACCCATTTGCATTTATAATTCAGTTTTTTTCACATTTCGCTGCCTTGATCCTCTATATTCCGAACCGAAACCTTTCAAGGTACATATAAGGCGGTATCTTCAAATTATTCTGGGATTGCTTCTCGACATCTACTTTAATATTGGATGACACCTTATCATATCACATATACACTCGCAACTGTATTATAAAAATACATTGGAAGAGTTTTTTTTTTCTCGTTGATGAGCAACGGAGCGGTACACGGCTATGACGAAAATGCGCTCCAGTGCACCAGAGACACTGAAATCAAAGAAGAATCTAAATAGAGATGAAAAAGAAGTTGTCATCAGGGGCAGAGAAATGGGATACGTTGACAAATATGTCAACGTTGAAAAAGATTCAATCATCGGAGATTTTCAAAGAAAAACATCTGCCAAGACGTTACAGATGAGTAAAGCGCACGAGTATAGGGCTATAGTAACTTATAGCAGTAATAAAAATGGTGAAAGCTTCTATAACGAAATGTAGAATGCACTTATTTAATTTTATGCAGGATAAGTTCAAAATCCGGAAATATAGGAAGGAAAAAATTATTACAAAACTAGTGATGTTACAAGTAAACAATAGATGAGACTTCATAACTTATATTCAACTTCTACTTTCATAGATTTTCATACAGGCAACGATGACGTTTGGAAATACGTTTTAAATTAAATTAATTTTATCGTTTGCTACTTTTCACAATTTAATTCGTCCTTTACTTTGACTTTGTTTGTTTAATAGTGACCATTTTACGAGTCCATCGACTGACTACAGATCACGTACAAGAGAAGTAATGTATTATTACATGAGAAAATTTAGTAAAGAGGAAGTATAACTGTCCCGGCCGATCTTTAAAGGACTATATATGCTGAAATCCGGGTCTAAATAAGTTAAATAAGTTAAGTCCAATAAACAGTGTAAATTATGTGCACACGTTGCATTTCTATTTCAAAGTATCGTATGTATTAAAATCTGTCTACATGACGTGTAAATGAAACTATCATCGTCAGCATTTGTTTGTGCAAAATAAATGACGTTTAAAATCCGAAGATTAAATTAATGCAACTTGCAATCTTGATAAAGCATTGCCTTGTTAATTTGGAAAAGTTGGTTCATTAGCACACCGTGCAATAGAAATGCTTAAGGCGGACATTTGAAGAGCTACACATATGCAGGTATATTGGAGAGAAGAGGAGGGGAGAATAGCTTTCGTTTAATTCAATTTCATCTCCTCAACAGCCTAATCAGTCAAAAGACTTAAAGTTGAGGCACTTCTGTTAAGCAGAGTGCAGCACTTGAACAAAAATTTTCTGCAACTGCCAAATCCTGCTAAGAAGATTACCTATAAGTCGTCACGGTTTAAGAAGCACAGCAGCATTAAATATTCACAATAGTTGTTAGATTTTTCATTTCTTTCGAGTTTGGCAAAAAAGTTCCTATAAGTTATGCTTTATAAATGCCGCTAAACCATCATAGGAGCTTCTAGAAAATCATGGAGTGTGTTCAAACGTTTGTGTCAGTGCAACTTTCAAAACATTACCGAATATTTAGTTTTACCATTGATTTAAATAAAATGCTGAAGCGTGCCTGATTATAGCTGGCCATCTTGTCATTGAGCATCACATTGATACCTTTAATAAAAGATCTCTAGACATTTTGATTAAATCACACAAAAAAAAAACATCTGTTGAAATCTCTAATAAACTCCTAAGCCACACTCTTACGTTATCATTTCTTAGTACTGTTTAAAATAAATGAAACAATAGCACTTGTATAACCACAACAAAACTTGGAGAGGTGGGTTTGGTTTGATAGTCTTGTTAATGTTGTAAACAGTTGGAAGCAAAGGGCTTTTCCCATTTAGCATTTAAATGGCTAGCACAGATCTTTACTGAATCATTAAGAAATTGCAAAAGAAACAAGGCTTTACTATTGCATAAATCTTTTACGCATACTCAAAGCCAAGAAATTCTGAACAATGTTTATAAATTTATAAGATATTTTTGCGGAATTATTACGCAGTAATAACACTGTGCCTATGCTCTTAGTCATATATACTTCTAGCTCCCAACTCGCAAAGAATTTCATCGTATAAGAGCCCGACAAAAACAGAAAGCATCCTCATGAGGAATATATCCCGAGTAGACTGTCACTATAGGATATACTATACACAGATAGTGCTGTACATACACATGTACAAGGAAACACCATGAGAAACACGCTGGTGTTCTTGCAATTACTGTGGTATTCTTTGCTGTCAAGCTAAACAAAAGCTCATATTTACGAGAAAGCGTGAAGAGGGAAGTGAAGAGAGAAAAGCAACATTCTTTCACACGTTTTCCATCATATCTTGGATGACATGAATGTATGATGGATATCTTAGTTTAATGAAAAATGTGTTAGAAAAATATATTAATTACGAAATGAGATTACGGAATCTTATGTTAACTTAACGACAACTTGTAGCTGTTTTTGGATGGAGGAGACATGTCACAAATGCCATAGGCTAGAAAAGTGTAAGTAGTGTTCAACAAGTTTTATCGAAAGTTTAGATTCGGGTATGGAAAACCAAACATTTAACAATAGCAAGTTCAGTAAATGACCAGGTTATGTAAGTGTTAAGATCTACATGGGGTAGACAAAAAGAAAGTGAACGTTTTCTTAGTTATACTGAAAGAACTTTAGGGGCCATTCAAAAATGATGTCACACCTAAGGGGTGGGTTGTTTGTTTTTTGTGACAATTGTGACCAAGGGGTGGGGGTGGTTCGGTAATGTGACATCACACAATCAAAATTTATTTCAAACGGTAAAAATATACGTCAAATTTTTGTTTATTTTTTTAACATTTCAAATTTTTAATAGCAGTCGGGAAAAAAGATTTGGGTTCTGTAATGACTTAAAGAATTATTAAAAATAATTTGGGGGGGAAGGGTAATCGACGGGTTGTGACATCATTATGGATGAAGTGTAGTGAAATTTGTGACAAAAGAGTTGGGGGTGTTTAAAAAGAGGCAAAAAAGTGTGACATTATTTATGGATCACATCTTAGTTTTCAAAATGTGATCCAGTCCAGTTACGTTTGGTTAAGTGACTTTGATCTACAGTGTATTAAATTTGCTGGCAGTGCATGAAGCACTGAAAAACAAATTTGAAAAAGCTACCCTTTCATAACTTCAGTTCATTAACCACTCAAGTAAAATGTTACGGACTAGCATATTTACATATAGTCCCTAAACACAGTGAATGGTTCCTTAGCAACATATAGTCCCTTGTTGTGATCGTGTGTTTTTCATTAAGTATCATGCATGCAGTTCGCCATGACAGGGGCCAATTACTCAGGTACCACGCGATTAAAGATGTGTTCCCAACTGGAGAACCTGTAAGCAAGTATCTCGTTGAAGCAGCAGGATTGCAGTGAGGCTTCATTGTTTGTAATTATCGCAACAGTCACTTTTCTTGAATGCTAGAGTGATCGCGATGAGTCCTATTCTCATCCATCACAGCTCACCACTGGATGTCTGTTTGTAGCTAAGAGCTCGTTAAAAACACTGCAGTGCACACGAGTGACTGATGCTCGCGACTTCATGACTCGAGAAATCACATTACACGGGAGCAATACCGATGCGAATGCATGAAGATGATGAGAAATGTGGATCAAAAGTGCTTACTTCTTGGAAACATTGACAAAGACGAGAGAATTGCATTTGTAGCGTTAGCGAAAAAGTCACAAACCATGGCATTCAATCTAATTCTAATGCGAACTAAAAGCTGTTCGGGTAATTAATTAACAGCCCTGATCAAAAAGGGTGGGTGCACTATTGCCCACTTAGGCTTCTCTGACGATGTAACGAGTTTCAGCGATAAGACCAGAAAAGACTAGCAACACATTTACTGGGACAAGTGAATGAAACTAGAGCATTTGCGCCACGTTTGTAGATTTGCTATGTCGTAAGGCTTAATTTAATCTGTTTTGGGTTTTTGTTGTGTTCCTTTAGCTCAAACTAACAATTTAAGTATAGCGTTTGGTGGAGTAGAATAAATTTGCAATTTCCAAAAGCCTTAAATAAAATTAAAGAACTTCATTAATCAACCAGTATGAACTTTTAGCAATTACTGTATCAGTTTATTATCATGTTATATCAACTGGAAAAGTTTTGAAAATGTGTGCTTTTTTGTTAAAACATGTAGTCTAAAACACTGAAAATGTGTAGCTGTATCAGTCAGATTTATACACATTAAAGAAACCACTGTTACATTCACACTATAGATAGTGTCTAGGAAATACATGACAGGTTATGATGAACATGATATTTTGTACGGTCATACTCATTGTTTGAGATTTCAGCATGTTTCAGCATTTCAAATTTCCGCATAGTGAAATAATTTAAAATTTGAATTTGTTATATTCACGAGGTCTGTGTGCCTGAAGATATGGAATAACATCCAAAGACTGTTTCCTTATTTTTATAGGAATTACTATACCAAGACAAGCAGAAGCAGTTTTTAGATAAAAATTGAAAACTTGATATACGTCCGTAGTGTACAAGTACACTTATAGAGAAAAAAGGGAAAAACTAATAAAAGATGAACGTAAGTTTTAAGAAGAAAAAATCCCCTTAGAACGAATTGGCTATGAAAATGCAGCACTCTTCATTTGAGCAATTTTGTGCGCAGAAATAAACAAGGTCGTAATATCAGACCCAAAGTAAACTTCGCCGTTATGTAGAAGGTGAAAATGTTGAACCACCAAAAAAATACTTGAAACAGATCTGAATACTGCTAAAATATCGCGGGACTGAACGACTTATAAGCATAAGTATAAACAAACAGATATGTTGGCTTGCCGCTTTACACCCGCGCATAAAGCTTGCCTTGCACCTTACGAATATGAAGAAAGCATTAAGAAGCTTCCCGAGAAAACCTCATTAGCATACAAATAGCCTTTATCCTATAAAAGTATGCAATCGGTGCCAGGGCAACAACAATGGATAAAGAGCTTAGATAAATACATCGCCAGGCAATCGCACCGTGCAGCCAATCACACTGCTCATACCCACAGGGAATAAAACCCGAGCATGCCGTATGTAACATCTTGCTTTAAATTTCAAATAAAAGAGACTAGAAAACCATAAATAAAACAGTTAAAAGTTAAGCCTCTCACGCATACAAAAATCTCACTCTTCAAAGCTTATATGTGTGGCATTGCATGCGAGGAATATTTTTTGACAGATAACGTTTTTATCCAAATTGAAACTGCGTGGAATTATTGAGGATATCCGAAATTTGCACAACTTTTAAAGGTTTCCAATGTTGACGATAAACTGTAAATGGCATATGAAAATGTCCATAAATTATTTTTAAAACCTATAGCTGAAATCCATGTTGAAAATGTATTTGTCAAAGGCTTGGTAATGAGATTATTGACAATCAGATCAAAGGCATTTAAAAAAAATCTACATATGTGATTTGACGATAAAATAAGAAGCCGATAAAAGAACTTCAAATTATTTCATAATCCCTAAGTATAGAGAAACGTGTATTCTCATACAGTGCACAAAATTATTGCCACACTACTTCAACATATAAATAAATTCGAGATTTCCATTTCCTATTTATCATTGCATGCAAAATCAATACATTGTTTGTAAAAGCAGAATGGTTTGATCCAGTGCAAACTATGCAAACATTTGTCATGATCGCACATAATTTAATTCTATGTGCAATAATATCGAATAATGATATTTCCGACAACTTTGCACGAGATAAAAATATGATAATTGACATTGAAAGCACGTGGCTAAATTTACTAAATCCTGGCAAAATGACAAAATGCTACAAAACTATATGACTCACCAGTTTCTTTACACTTTCAAATGTGACCGATATTCAAGAAATCGATGTGCATGATGGAACAAGTGCAATAAACAGTCCATAAAAATGAATTGTGGCACATGCTCACATATTGAACATGGATTAATGAAATTTGTGAATGAGGAATACATGAATAGGTACTCAAAACAATGAAGCCAGCTAATATGTGCTCTTCAATAAATAACTACGGTATTCTTCAAATTGAATTTGATATTGAAAGGAATCTTTACCTTCCAAGGAACAATGGGACTTGAAGAAAGCGTGTAATGCTTATTTGTAGGCAAGTATGCCAATCCCTTTCAGGAAGCCCCAAGTAAATAATTTCAAAGAAGTCTATTTTCGGCATAACGAGTTTGTTGACATAGTCGTGAAGTTTGATGCATTACCAATTCGAGCTGATATTGGGACATTGTGAAATTCACTAACACCGCAACCCTACAAAGGACAGGCATTTCTTTGAATTCGTAATTCCAGAGTTTTCCTCTGCTCCTATTACCAAGAGAAATGGTGGTCTTAGCATGTTTGTGCTCTTGAACTACCATACAATTTGATAAACTCAGTGGCTTGGAAAAGCAAATAAATAATCATAAATGGTCAATACTCTATCATGGACTCATTCTCCTTTGCATTATGTAGGAACATTACGCGGACAGACCTTTGTTGACATCCGAAGCAAAACCTTTCTACAAACATCATGGAAGAAAATTTAATTCAACCATGCATGATGTTAGTGCCCCCAAGGTGTATATTCAAGGATTGTTTTAGGCTCATAACTAAAACCACTAACCATTTGAATGGAGATTTCATAACAAAAGCACACGCATATATATATATAGGCAATGGGAAAAATTCATAAAAATTGTTGAAGCATACATTGTAGAAATGGTAATTTGGACTACAAGTATTCAACCGCAGTATAATAATTGTTCCTTGAGTAAGAACATAAACGTTGCAAATAGACATAGAACCAACTTGCCAAGAAAATAAATTAAGTAAATTCCTTCAAGTTGAATGGACGAATTAAAAACTAGAGATAGAGGAATGTAATTTGGATAGGCACTATTTTTTTTGCAAAATTCAAAATTTCTAATTAATAATTATAGATAATCGTATCCAAGTTATCTGCAAAATGTCCCTATAACAATTATGTACGCAAATTAAACTCAGCAATTGTTGTCAACAATATCATCCTTCCATGTCAACATTGAGTATCAGCAAATGTTTCTGATAAAGATTTTATAGTAGAGAAAATGATATTATTTCAGCATTGCAGTTTGTTGAGTAAACTCAGCTAAGAATAGTACAAACGAATCTTATTTCAGGCCGCAAATGAAATCAATATATAGATGTCTCGATTTATCAATTTACGTTTAAACCGAAACCTATATATGGCAAGTTTTATGAAGAACGTCATATTGCAAAGTTGTTCACGATAACATTGTCCACTTTCATGAAATAATCTAAGGAGCAGGTCATATGTCAAATTGAATCCGATGAGACTTTTATTGCTACATCTGAGAATATCTGCAATTAATGTACACCAGAATTACATCATAGTATCATTAATTATACTGATTACTTTAATATCATTCATACATATAATGACAAACATCAATTGAATATGTTTTTTGAATATATGCATTATTTATTCTATAACTAATTGCATCCCCAAAACATGTTTCTACATTAAATTATTGCTTCTAAAAAAGTAGAGTCTTGAAGAATGTTTTAAAATTCTGCACCATTTCAGCTGACCAAGACTGCGGTTGGCCTTTAGATTTTGCATTTCACTTTATATTCAAACAAGGAATGTTAGCTAATGACCTGTTCTTCCAGTAAACGTAATTTTAGTCGATTCGAGTGCAGTGGCGCATGAGCTTATATTCAGAGGGCTTTCATCCTTGCTGAATCAGGTCTATTATTTCAAGAGAAGTGTTTTAAAGTGTCACTATAAAGGGTTAAGCGCATCACTTCCAAGAAAAGGCAAGGTCCTTCAAATCACAAAGCCAGTAGAGTGAAAAACGGTGTAGTCCGCAATAAATTATCACCTCATAAAAGTGCAATTTTTCATACATATTTTCCTCGAGGGACTCATTGTTTCATAAACTCTTCTGGTTTATGTCCGGTGGAACGTTGTTTTACCTTTATCAACAATGGCTATATCTGCGCCCCTTTCGCAAATTCAATAAACGATTAAATATCTCGTTATTTAAAAGTTGGGGAATGGTACGAATTTTATTATCGTACAACATCTCGTTTAGCACTTTAATAGAAAAGTTAAAGCCAAAATTCTTTCTCGACAAGGTTCGAACCCCAGGTCGTTGGTCTAAAGCAACTTGAAGTTCAAACAACAAGAACTGCGATAATAAAACTGTTATTGATGAAACAATAGCGAGTAGATGTATACCTCATGAGAGTCGAAGATTCCAGAAAACGCAGAAAGGACTACTTTATTAGATTTTCATGTATCAATAGATCTATACAAAGCATTCTATTTGTGAGCGAGCGCACCAATACTCATTGGCTAAATCACAAAGATGAAAGGTCTCAAAGTCAACTGGATACCATATCTCTATTCGATGCAATTAGCTAAAAAGATAACAAGGTTTACACAGACAATTTCAAACAAACTGATAGGCCGCACTGTTTGCTTATGTTGCGAAATATAACCAATATTCATTTCTAGATTTTATTTGTTTGAAAATAAAATAAAATGAAGTTTTTCGCTAGAAAATTCATATAGACCCAAATAACTGTGCATACTGTCATTTCCTATATATATCTACGCATGTATACTGTACATATATGTACACGTCGGTATTGCATATGAATTTCCTATTGAAATATAAGAAATAACATGCCCAAACTTTTAGAGTACCCTTAGTCCCTTGTTACAATGTTTCATATTTTTTCTTTTGAAATAAAATGCCATTAGGTTACTATGCAATAAATTGCAAGTTATGTGATATGTCTGTTGCAGATTTATATTTTCAGACCAAAAAACAAACCATAAAATTAAAATGATTCACCATGTAATCTACATATACTTGTCACGATATTGATATAAGACGAAGATAAAACATGCAGCTATTGTGACCAAATACAAAAAATAGCACTAGAATTTTTTCTTATCATCTATGCATTATTTATTATAGGAGAGATTTTGAGATTTTCTACACACAAAACTGGGTTTAGGATCCCCTTAACAACATTCACGAAACCGAATCACGTTCAATACCTTATTCGAGTTCGCTTTAAAAGAAGAGAACCAAAATTTGAAAGTAATAGAAGATGACATTTTGTTCTATTATCATTGTCCACAGGGTGCACAGGGATATCCATATCAATAACCACTATTCGCGTAGCTAGAGGGTCTTGTATACAGTGATTTACTTCAAAAATACATGTAGCATTCTTGTAAGGCTGGGCAATATACGAGGGACAAATGAGTGGAAACCCAACATGTAGATACGTGAAGTGTTTTTTAAAGAATACAAAAAAATCAATGTTTGCATTTGGCATTCGTTCAAGATTTATTTGAAAAAGCCTTACGGTTGATCTGCTACCTGAAACTACAGCTGACCAGCTTTGGGCTAAACATATCAAGATCCAAGCTAAAACACAAAAAAAGGGACAATTTTTCGATAATAAATCATTTAAGCAATAAGCCTGTAGAAATGAAACCTTAATATCTTCATGGCACAAAATTTAACCTTTTAGCCGACGCGTTTACAGTATTTGAAATCAATTTTTCCAAAGAGTTTCGGTTATTTGAGAATCGCATATTTCATGTTTGCTTTTGATAAATTGCACAAAAATTGCTTTCAAAATTGAACAACTGAAAATCTTCCAGAAAAAAAAAAGTTGCAATGCTTCTTTTCAAATTCATTCCCCCCCAACTTTTCTGACATATGTTCGTTGGTCAATCAAAGTGCAACATCAGCTTTTCTTTTAAAAGATCAAAAGCTACCGAAATTGTCATCAATCATAGATTGAGGTATAATGGCTATTTTGTTACAGTATCTATACTATTATTTGCAGAACAAGCCAGGAGTTTAAAACAAGAATTAAAATGGAAAGAGTCCAAAATTCACCGTATAAAAATAACAATGAGCTATTATTCTGCAGGACCTTTTGCACATTTTTAGACAGTGTGACTATAGCCTCGATTTATCGAGTTTAAAGCAGTTTACACATTAACTTTTTACTTGAATGGGTTTAATAAAGCAATTCTAATTTAAATACATGTAAGTATTTGGCTTAGCCGTCATCTTCAAATACGGGAAATTATGGAGGATTCCCATAAGAGCAGTAATCAAAAGCTAACACTAGAAAGCTATAAGCCATTACGCATATTAAGATTTAGACGTTCATTATTAAATCGATAGCATTCTAATTTCGCAGAGCTTCATTTAGTCTCTTATTGCTCTCGATAGAGCATGAAGTGTTTTGGGACATGACACAACTTACAAGTGGATTGCATATCAGGAAACTGCACAAGGGCTTTGTCATCACCAAATGTAAGATTCCTACATAGGAAGTCGACATGCAAGAAACATTATTTATGAGTTACCAATATAACACGTAAGCTGCTTCCAAAATGAGAATATTGCGTCAAATTATTGGTAACTTCATTATAAACGCATATATACTCATTATGTGCACTTATTGGTGGTTTTATGAAGCCATTTCAAAATTCTGCAAATGGCATGCAGTGTATGAATAAATTTAATAATTGATTTATAGTTCAAAGTCATTAGAATACCCAATGGATTGGTTTGTAAATGAGCGATTTCTTTTATGGAAGTTTTAGATTATTTTTTTAAATACGGATCCTAAAGACTAACACCATATTTGATAACAATTATACTGGTATAAATGCATAGATCAAATCACCCCCATAATGTACGTAACACTATGTAGCAAAACCATTTTTCAACATAAACAGAAATTTTAAAGTCCACAAATCCAATTTATTCAGCTCATATATATATAAGAAAGAATATCAGTTACCTTTTACCAGATACATTTTTTCTGGTTCTAGTCAATTTCAAATAGAAAATGTTAGCTCTAGAACAGCGAACCACCCTGTGCTTGGATCAGTTTAGTATATACCAGTGCACTGTCATCATTATAAAGCCATAATGTATAGCGATCACCAAAATCGTTTCACATTTCAAAAAAGCTGATGGCGTTTGGTGGCAACGAGTCACACAAGAAAAAAGTTGAATCAAAAATGATGTATAGAGCTATTATGAGCTGACTATTTTTTTTTCCATTGTCAGCTTTCTTTGAGATTTATTACATCTAGATTTATTGATGACAATGAGGGTGCAATGTGGTACATCCCTGGAATCCCAATCACGTCAATGGCATGAATAAAGTATAGTTATAAACTTAATCTTAGAAATCAACAAATTATTAAGAAAAAAAAGAGGGGTGCGAACATAAAATTGACAGCAGTATTGTCAGTACTGCAATTTTTTACGAGAAAATGTATCAATCAGTCAGTGGCTTTATAAACCGATGTCATAACGTCGATTCACTGTATTATCAATGACGGTAGCCTTATTTACACATTTACTCCGTTCAATGACACGTATTTGCTGAGGTGATGAAGGAAGCTGAGGCAAACCATGTCAACATAGAATTTTTTCTAAAAAAAAAAATAGTTCTACGGCAACCTTTTCCCTAAAGGGACAACACAATTTAATTAGGGTTGTCGTTCAATTTTCCTAAAGAATAAACACCAAACGGAGTAGATGCCTTTAGGAGAGTTTGGGTGACATGAGCAGGTTCTCGACGGAGTAGTTTTAAAGATACAAATCGATTAAAATTTATGCTAAAGTAATTCTGCTTAAAGTTGCTTCATTTGAAAACGTAACCTCAAGTAATAATGTGGGTCAGTGTTTTTCCACTGGTATGCCGAGAAGGGTGCAAAATTTGCAGAAGGGCCGAATATTTACCATCTACAACTATACAATGTTTAAACTAACTGTAAATAGAAATCATTGGAAATGTTCATCATGAAGCCTCACATTGATTACATTTTCAAAAAAATCAAGCATGTCTTACACAGACCTCAAAATGCTTGATATATGTAAAAATCATGCATTAAGTAAATAATGCAAAAATCCGAAGTATTTTTTAAAAATTGTATTTATTTATGATAAAAATAAAATGATAGTCTTTTACCTGTAGTTGTGGGGAGCCCTATTTGTATCTTGGCAACCAATATTTTCGGACCCATCGGCCATTGGATGTTGTACTAATAGCGACATTAATGTAACCCTCTAAAATCTCTATTAATCGTGTAAACAGTAGTTTATCATTGTCCGAAAAATAGCACTTTGTCAAAAGATGTACTTTTCGAAAGCAGAAGAGAAAATTCGGAATACTTCCGTATTTGCCCCTGTCCTGGTTCATATTAAACGAGTTTCGAAAAACTGAGGCAAAGATATGGACAGGGCTTTATGGTCTAGCCGCAGAATAGTTACCCTATCACTTTGGAGAATGCGTAACTGTTTCTCGTATAAATATCACTTGAGCTCATACGAAACGGTCATGAAATGGTCATTTTTGTGATTGTGTTCTTTATCATGAAAATATAAAAAAGAACTCTGTGCGTAGACCTGGGCCATAGCGGAGAAAATAAAACGTGTCCTTATCTCTCTTGATTCCATATCATTTTTGTCTATGGTCTATTACGAAGAGATTGAACGTTAACATGGCATTCTGTGTCGGAATTAGATTGGCGAGCTTCTATTGCTGGTAGTTAAAATGATTCAATGAAGCCCTAAAGCGAAAAAAATGAACTGTTAAGATTGATTCGGAAGGAAACACGAGGAAAATGTGGGAAGTAGTGCATCGAATTCTCCAGTGGGGAAAAAAGAGGTTAGGCAATCACACAAAGCAGGGAAGCTTATACAAGAAGCCGACAATTGGCTAAAAAGCTTTGCGAAGCAATACTTGGGATAGTCAATCATTCTATTTAGTATTATTCTTTACAATTTAAAAGTATAACTATAAAAAATAAACGTACCCTAGATTCAATGCAAGTATTTTTTTCAATGCAAAATGACAGTTCATTTATTTCTAGTCTGCTAATATTCATTCTGTTAAAGTTATGATCGTATGAAAAATGTTTTGTAAACATCAATTCGTCATTTGGCGTTTTTTATGTTGTGAATTTATTAATATGAAGTTTCTGAACTAACTATAAATCAAATTTAATATACATACAAGTTAACATTCAATCCATTTAAGGCCTGTAAAACTAACTAACTTAATAAACACTGGAATCTCGACGTTTATACGTGAAACCTGGGCTACTTACTAAAAATTGCAAATAAGAGATAATAATAGATCTATAAAAAAGAATTTACGACATAAAAAACGGATACGTGCGTACTAACGAAACAAGTGATTATATTTAAGAGTAGTCCTGTATGCATTTTTTTGTTTTTGTTTTTTAAAAAAATGTTTTTATGCTTTCTAAATATTAGATTTTATTATGGCGTTTTCCTAAAGCACGCATTCCATTTTCCAGATAGGAAGCTTTTAATGCAATTACATTTTAAAAATCAATATCTTGAGTGTTAAAAATAATTGCATTACACGCAAGCTTAAATTAGGTGTATTACAGTGTGACTGTTCCATTACAACTCCTCAACTTTTATGAACTTAAAAATGCACTCTATTATATTGGGTTTATTTATTAAACTCGTTAACCAACCCTTAATGCGCTGTCACATTCGGTTAATCTCACTCGTTAACAAAAACAATTTATTCACCACAGCGAACAATTCAAGCATACAGTTTGCTTATTATACAGCATCACTATAGCTACAGTGCATGTAATATACGAAATAGGTTACAATAGATAAAGACGTGATGTCCAGCTATCTCTAAAACAGTTTCCACTTGCTATTAGATCCAGACAGTTATTAGGACCAAATTGCAAGAGAGCAATATCCAGAAAACTCTTTAAAAAAAACGGTTAATGAGACCAGACGATGCTCGGTTTGGTCTCATTATTCGGAATGCAAATATGTAAAAGCAGTCACGAGCATGCATAGCAATATGAAACATGTTCATAAAACAATCTGCAAACACCTTGTTTTGTCAAACACTTCATTTTTTTCTTCTTCTAAAAAACATTTACGTGGCATAAAAAAAACCAGTAGAATCCTACTACCGCTTGATTTCTACCATGAGACCTATATTTTAAAACGTAGTACTTATTGCATTGTTAACGAGCTAACGCTGTACCATTACTTAATCTTAACAGATTACTCGGCTCTACTGCTTGTCTCAGAGAGGCAAACTTAGAGAAGCCCTAGAATAAATCAGCATGCCTTTATGGATAGGCAGCATATTTTTCTCTCTTCTCGGATGACCTTATCATTATGTTTACATTTACAGACTCATAAAACTTTTAAGTGCTAAACCGTAGTGCTCAAGCTGGGTATATGAATTATTTGCATTGTAGGCTGCTCGAAGATTAGCGCTAAGACGGAAGATTTGCCCTCTATTTTGAGAAGATTACAAATGAGCTAGCAAAATTTTCTCTAATGGTCCAAAACTTGGCAAGATGGCGTCGCATATAAGTTAACTTTGAAATTCACACGGCATTAGCTCTAAGGTTGCACGGGTTCAAAGTTGAACGGCCTGTCTCGTTGCCAGATTAACTTTTATTTTATAATTATAACATTTTTCATGCTGAAAAGCATAGACTAAAGCCTAGATTCGCAAGCGTGCATAATCCAATGAATACTTGTTCCGAATGCATAAACTTCAGTACGTGACTTTAGCGTGGAAGCTATGCTATAGTGAGTTTAAGTTTTTAATCTGCTCTTTTTTTAGTTAACCCTATTGCGTGCTAAGAGCATTGCTCTTGATGCTGTTAAATAGGAGCTTCGATTGTTGCGATTTAATAAAAGCGAAGATGTTATGCATGTCCCTAATGCACTTCAGAAATCTTTATTGTTATTCATTTCTTGAGGCTTCACAATTAGTTTTAAAAAAAGTAAAAAAACCAATGCATTTACTAAAAATCATCGTTAACATAACAATGTTAAAGGAAAAAATCGTAAATTTACTGCAATTTTCGGTTGGAAAAAAACAACAGCTAACTTTTTTTTCATCGTTTTATTGAATAAAACTTAATAAGATTACTAAAAATTTGTAATTCTAGTGAGAATTCACATGCATCGACCAATTCGAACCCCTTTACTAAAGGCTAAATTCAAGCTTGTATTTTTGC
This sequence comes from Julus scanicus, assembly GCA_034698625.1. NCBI lineage: Eukaryota > Metazoa > Arthropoda > Diplopoda > Julida > Julidae > Julus > Julus scanicus. Next base: position 3,615 of record JAQGBW010001087.1, on the reverse strand, counting down.
ATATTTGCATTAAATAACCTAATGTGCAAAATGCTGTAACTTAGTAAATGGAACGAGTATGTTCGACAAATTAAATAAACTTTATAATTAAACGTTTATTACAAAACAACTCAAAAAACTGAAATTTGTACAGTTTGTTTTACTAAATATACCCTTCAAAGAGTAATTTTGGTTTGTTTAAAATTGTCACAGCTTTTGAGTATATATCAGGTTTCTTGACGGCAACGTCTCTAAAAAAGCCAGATTACCATATTTATACAATTTAATACTATATATATATAGATCAATGATATATATATATATATATATATGTCGTATATATTTCCTGCATTCAAACAAGAAGAAAAAGATAATCAATCTAACGCATACGTTGTAAAGCGAAGTAAAATTACACTAAAAAAAGTTCCATTAACTCGCCAATTGAATATTTCATTATTTTGAGAGCATGTACATGTATATTGCACGCGTGATTTTCCATCCGCCAAAGTGGCCAAAACGCGTAAAAAAACTTTATTCTTTACCACAAGTGAATTTTTTAAAGTATAAACTCTCATTTGATGGGTATCGGATTCAAACAGGTAAATTTCAGAATTTGGTTAATTGTCTGCTTGTTTACAACATCCATGGAAATTAGGAATTATTCATGTATGGGGATCCCGTTTTGACGCATGCACATCGGGCTAATTGATAACGACTTTTCAAATCCCCCAGTACGCGGGCCTAATCTATTCAAAGCACTTACTGTATAACTGGAACTTTGCTGTTTGCACAACAGTGCATTAATATAAATATTTAATATTTCTAAATATGGTCCTAAACGCGAAACTGAACACGGACAAACTGTTTGTAGCAGGTTGCACAAAATTCAATAAATGCAAACTAATTAGATAAGTTGTGACCAAAAACTAGCACTAGAAGTATAATTCGTGAACTTATTTAAATAAATTCTTGAGAAACATTAATGACTCAAACACATGTATTTTTTACGCTAAAAACGTCTAAAGATCAATTTGTGATGCATGAAGGCTTTAAAATTTAAATAATATAGGGCCATCCATAAATCTCATCATCAACTTCACAACTAAGCATTTTATGTTTTGAATAACTAAAATTAAAGCACAAAAAAACACTTCGCGAGTAAGTGCATACAACAATTATGTGAAAAGTTCAAAAAAGTTATATATTATCAGGCGTGAAAACTTTTTAGCGAACAAGTTCTAGCATGTATGGAAAGCCCCGACAATCTAGCCATTTAAATTTTTGGCAAGTGATTATACTGTGGTAAAAAGGCTAAGAATAAGTACAAAATATATTTTACCTCGTTAAAAACGACAGGGATATCCCTCGTCCTGTGCTGGATATGCCAGTGTATCCCTTCCCCATGCGTCGAACACTTGGCTTGACCACAACTAGAATCGTGCGTTTCCAATTCCACCGTGGGCACAGAAAAGTCGATACACATAAAAAGAAGCACAACTTCAACTAGAAGACACTTGTGCGCCAAATTGCACATGGTTCAACTTGTCTCAGGCGGAGAAATGCACGTTTAATATCATGCTAATTGAGCCATTGAGCGAGGGAGGAGAACACTAGCTCTCACGCCCACTGCTTTGGAAGTTGCACGCTGTTCTGTTGCTGTTTCAAGACTGATTTGCCGTCAGCTGAATTCCAGCACCACACAACCAGCGCCACCTGTTAAAGCCCATTGGTGTTTCAGGGAAGCTGGGGCTGAATCCGTGTGCAGGGAGACTCGAAAATTAGTCTCATCAAAGTTCAAATATAGATTATTTTCGAAAAATAAAATTCCAATTTCTATGTTAGTTTTTTTTTTAGACAAAATAATAATAAAACATATTCCGCTATGTATTTTTTAATACTTCCCAAATACTGTATAATATGCTTGTGAATACATGTTTTCTATTAATTTGTGTTTTTTTGTAGTTTTTCATAATTTATACGGAAACATGTTATCTGGGTATCTGAGGATTCCGAGGCTTTTCATTAACAATGACCCTTCGTTCGAATAATTACCATAATATTCGTCAAGTCAGAAAACTTTCTAGAGAATTTTTAAAAGAGTTGTTTTTATGGGATTTTTTATATAGAATTTTTCTAACAGATGTCTCTCGACACGGACAGGTAATTCCAGCATTTACTGGCGCCTAACGCAAACTTCAAGCATAATGCCAACACATTTTGTTAATATTGTGTTATTTTTTCAAAATTTTAGAACATTCGGAAGGAATTTGGAAGAAATGTCCATTTTTTTCAAGTTAGATTACTTTTTAACTACAACCTGTACAATACATGAAAATTTACTTACATTTGCTTTTAAATTAAAATTGGAGTGTCTATTGTAAAAAATGATAGCAAGAATAATTACATCGTGTATAAAATGATTTAATCAAAGCTGTTTAACATATTTTTGCTAATTATTTGAAGTTATTTACCATCTGCTAAGCTGCCAGCCCACCACAGACATAAAGAATTATCATACGTAATATGTTTATCCGTAAACATGTCTTCATCGTCCATTTCATTTTCGCTTTCTACAGGTTCTCGATATTTCCTTTGACCAGACGAAGTAGTAAACATAGGATAAATAGGATTGAAACTGCAAAAATCATTAAGCAATCCATAAATACCACGATATCTCCAAAAGTCTTAAGAACAAAAACAAATTTCCTCACCTAACGCCATTCACGCAGTCATTATTTGCCTTAAAATTCAGAATGGGATTTAAAATTTGAAATTCCCCATCCTCATCATTGATGGCCTTTGTTAAATCCCAGACTGAAGTTATGCCATCAGTGCCACCAGATATGAGATATGAGCCAGATCTATTCAAATATTTGTTGACATTTAGGATCATTCTTTTTGAACCAGCACCAGAAACCAGATTTATGAGAATTAAGTCAGTCCTTACTTATCGATATCAAAGTAAATTCTTTGATTAGTTGTAACTTCGCGTTGCATTGCACAGAGAACTTTATCTGGAAACCTTAAATCCCAGCAAAGAATATGCGGATCCTGCAAGATTGCAATTAATTAGAGATTATACATACATTTGTAGTATCAAAACTACAGATTCATCCTTTTTCAAAAATGATTCATATAAAATTTACGTCTATAACGGCGAGAAAACTTAGTCCTTATGAGAAATAACTTAGCATTTGTGGCATACATAATGAAATACATTCATGTTTGCAATAAAACTGTGATTATGGTATAACGTCAAGATTTCTTAGTCTTTAATACTTACATTTTCGCTGCTGATTTATAAAATAATGTTGTAAATCTAATAAATGCATTGAATTGAATACATTTAGTACACGTACTACAGTTGGCTCAGATAATTATTATGGACATTCTGACTATCAAGGTTTTACATTACTTGCTATCCTGCTGTTTAAATTCTCAGCAAGTTTTTAAGTTTACAAACTTACCAGAAGGTCCACAATTCGATTTCACATTAATTATTATAGTGAATTGCAAAGCGGCCGACGTCAAAAATTTAGCTCCGCTATGACCGACGGCTTATCAGCTTAGGGAGGTATCAGCTTAGGGAGGTATCAGCTTAGGGAGGTATCAGCTTAGGGAGGTATCAGCTTAGGG
>JAQGBW010001086.1:0-29804 GCA_034698625.1 Julus scanicus | reverse complement strand
ATTTTTGAGATGGTTATTTAGCGTGAAAGTTAGTTTTTAGTAAAATAGCGTTATATCGAATCCTCGTCTGAGAACTGGCTTGGACACTTATCTTAAACTTAGAACCTAACTAACTTTTTAAAAGCATGCAATTTTGTTTAATAACTAATTAATTAATGTACCGTTTTTTAGTATTTTTGAGATGGTTATTTAGCGTGAAAGTTAGTTTTTAGTAAAATAGCGTTATATCGAATCCTCGTCTGAGAACTGACTTGGACACTTACTTATCTTAAACTTAGAACCTAACGAACTTTTTAAAAGCATGCAATATTGTTAAATAACTAAGTAATGTACCGTTTTTTAGTATTTTTGAGATGTTTATTTAGCGTGAAAGTTAGTTTTTAGTAAAATATTGTTATATCGAATCCTCGTCTGAGAACTGACTTGGACACTTATCTTAAACTTAGAACCTAACCAACTTTTAAAAAACATTCCATATTGTTTAATAACTGAATAATTTCTGATATTTTCGAAATTTATATTTAGTAGAATGTCGTTATATCGAATCCTCAACCACTTAAACTGCATTAGAACTGACTTGGACACTTAACTTAGACTTCAACAAACTTCTTAAAATATTGCAATATTGTTCATTAACTAAATAATGTGCCATTTTTTGGTATTTTCGAGATGATTATTTAGCGTGAAAGTTCAGTAAAATGTTATATCGAATTCTCATCCACTTAACCTAAATTAGAACTGACTTTGACACTTACTTGAGTTAGACTCTCACTGACTTCTTTAAAAGACACAATATTCTTCATTAACCAAATAATGTACTATTTTTTGGTATTTTCGAGATAATTATTTAACTGGAAAGTTTGTATTAAGTAAAATGTCGTTATGTCGAATCCTCGTCTAAGAACTGACTTACCTTACTTAGAACCTCTCAGAATTCTTTAAAACATGGCAATATTTTTCAATAATTAAATAATCTACCTAATTCAACTAATTTTTCAAAATTTTAATTTCACCAAACCTTTTCCAAAACTGTTTACTTGTGAAAAACTTATTGATACAGCTTTTTAAATTGTTCAAACTAAAATTTGAGCCGGGACAAATGATTTTTTTTTAAAATCAACATACATTTGACATAATTCCAAATCACATTTATAACCAAAATTCACTTACTATGAAATTTCATGCACACAATAACTAAAATTAACTAAAAGTCGTTAAGTGTTAAAGACCCCAGGTCGGTATTTTAACACGACAGAATATATAGGTCAGTTATCGGTTGATGATTTAAACAGTGCTAATGAGCGGAAACATGTCCATGTCTCGTTTTGTCAGCCAATTAACTTTAACAAAGTACCTGACAGGTGTTGGACATTAGAATATTTCAGTACATTTTTTTACTAATATTTTAATGCAAATTAGGGATTCTTGAGCATGGGTGGATCTCTGTTTTGGAAGAGTTGAAGGTGCGGCAGAATATTTTCCGCCACCATGTTTTTTTAGAGAAGGGTTTTCTAGTGCGTGAATTTTTCGCGTAAATGTTGTGGCAAATATACACCAGTAGCACACTGCGAATTTTTCAAGCGAATGTTGACCCATTGACCAACTGACCAGTCAATCGAAACCTGTGGAGAGCGTTGGACTATTGCATTCGTTCAGCGGACCTAATTCAGTTATGTCTGCTTGTCTGCATGATGTCACGTGACATCATGTTGGCATATGTGAAAGTATTTGAATTTTTATAGACAAAAATTTCATTTAAAGTCCAGTATGACCCTGTTCAGCCGACTTGGGCAAATTGTACTCATGAGTTTGAGTACCGAGTACAATTACAGTTGAATCATGTGACTCCATAGTATGAGAAGAGTACAGTAATCAGTAATCATACGAAATGAGTAAGAATAGTATCGTATACAGACTTGGGCAAATTGTACTCATGAGTTTTGAGCACTTGTTACTATTGCAGTGGAATCATGATACTCCATAGTATGAGTAGAGTACACGTAATCAGCAATCATACGAAACGAGTAGTATCGTATACAGACATGGGCAAATTGTACTCATGAGTTTGAGCACTGAGTAAAATTGCAGTACGTGGAATCATGAAACTCCATAGTACAAAATGTCATATATAATAATCATACGAAATGAGTAAAAGTAGGGTACAAGTAATCAATCATCATACGAAATTAGTAAGAGTAGAGTGCAAGTAATCAGTAATCATACGAAATGAGTAAAAGTAGGGTACAAGTAATCAATCATCATACGAAATTAGTACGAGTAGAGTGCATGTAATCAGTAATCATACGAATTGAGTATGAGTATAGTATCATTATCAGACTTGGGCAAACTGTACTCATGAGTCTGGGTACTCCATAGTATGAATAGAGTACGACTAATCAGTATTCCCACTCATGGAGTACAATTTGCTCAAGTAGGTAGTACTATATCTTTGTAATCGCCCCCTTTGAGTACACGTGTAATCGACTGCATTGTACTCTTAAGTTTTAAATGCGTTTGTAGTCCATTACTTGTGTACTCATTCACTGCCTCGTACTGGCTTAAAGAAGTACTCGATTGCATTAGTATTCATAATTTCAGATTATCTTAATACTAAAAAAACATTTGTAATCGCGCATTGTGAGTACGTATGCAATCGAGTGCATTGTACTCGTACTTACTTTTTTGAGTACTTTTATACTAAGTCTCAAATTTATTCAATATACTCCATTACAGTACAACACTGCTGTCCAGTCATTAAAAATCATTTAGCATAATCCTAACTGGCAACAATATTAAGTTTTGGTAAAGTCTATGTTTCTTAAAAAAAACATGTTTGTTTTATAGATTTCATAAGAAATATTGTTGTGCAAGTTATTTGATGTACATGTAGGCGTCATTTTACATGCCTTCAAATACATTTTTATCATGATTTACACGTAGATGTTGACCAATAGCTTCTTACAATATATTCAAGTTTTGTAAACATGTTTGTCAATGTGTAGCAATATTTACATAAAATAAGTATTACAGCTTGTCAAATTCTTAGAAATGTGCAATTATAACGTGAATATCAAAACCAACATCGTGGATTTAGATAATTTTTTTAAAAACTATTTTCACCAAATTTAAAATTAGCTAAATTAGATATTAGCTTAATTTTGTTAGTTGCAGTATTTTATCAGTTATTAAGTTTTCTGTCAGACGATTTCTTGATTTTTAGCTGTTTTTCAATTTGTACAATGTACCATAAATATAGTGTGTTTTAAAAAATGATTATACAAAGTATTCTAATATTATTCATTTCCTCACACATTTTTTTACATAAAAACCAATGTGAGATATTATGTAAAAAGGTGATTTCCCAGCGGGCTTAAATCCAAAAATCCAAAGCGCATTGTTTGTGATGCAAAACTTTTTTCAGACTAGTTTTTTTTTCTCTTTTAGTACTCAGAGTACAAAGACCCGTTTAAAAAGTGGCTCGCATTATTATTTATTTATTTTTCTATTAAAATGAAGAAGTGAAATTGTGTCAGTGAGACAAGGAGATTTTTAGTGGTTTTTTTAATTTGTTAATATGGAGTCAGTCTACTTGTGCTTTATTGTATGAAGAACTGGTGCTCTTTTCAATTTTCTTTTAACTATTTCCGCCTTTTTATACAATGTCTCAGACTTGTTTGACCTAATGTTTTTACCATATTGGCTATGTTTGCAATATTCGCAAACATTTCTGTAATTTTTTTTATCGAAGTTAATCATATCTACAGGGTGGCCACAAAAAATGGGGAACATTTTTCATAAATTCGTAACTTTTTTTTGTTTTTTAATCAAAGTAAATCCAATTTTGCATAAATGTAGGCAAACATGTGTTGGGCACTTTGAGTACAAATTGAAATAGCTGTTTTGTTCGTACGTTCGTTGCCTATATTTGTGCAAAATTGGATTTACTTGATTAAAAAAACAAAAAAGTTATTAATTTATGAAAAAGGCTGCTAATTTTTGTGGCGACACTGTATGTCTCAATCGAACAATTTGCACGAGGTCAATATGCCGTCTATCAGACTGGCAAGTGAAAAAGTGTACTGTCTTCTATATTTATGTATACTGTTACCTTGTTTCATACGAGGACAGCATGACTGTTAGTCTTGTTATAAGTAAAAAAACTGTCTGATTTGAAAAACAACTACTTTTTGTCGTTTCAAGTACTCAAATATGTTTGCAAATTTTTTAGTTATTTGGTTGTTCTATAAAAACTATAAAAATAACCATTAATTAAGATTAAATTGTAAAAACCTGTCAGGAAAATTACTAGACTAATTAAAGAATGTAGTTTCAAATCGAATTTGCCCCTGGTGGATGCACGATAAGTGCATGTACATGTGAAGTATATGGGCATAACTAACATGTAACTACATGTACTCGGATGTAGGAACATGTACTCGGAAAGTATGGACATGTACTCGGATCTAGGGACGTGTACTCGGATCTAGGGACGTGTACTCGGATCTAGGGACGTGTACTCGGATGTATGGACGTGTACTCGGATGTAGGGATATGTTTTGGGATGGAGGGACGTGTACTCGGATGGAGGGATGTGTACTCGGATGGAGGGACGTGTACTCGGATGGAGGGACGTGTACTCGGATGGAGGGACGTGTACTCGGATGTATAGGGACATGTACTCGGATGTATAGGGACATGTACTCTGATGTAGGGATATGAACTCTGATGTAGGGACATGTACTCTAATATAATTTCTGATATGTCCATATATAATTTTCCAACAAGGGACTAATTAACAGTAATTACATTTAAAAAATCATATTTATATAAAATGTGGTCCCGCATTTGGATAACAGTCAAAACGTTCCAATTTAAACGTGAGCATGGCATCACTAATCGCTTCAGATTCCCATTCTCTCACATTGCGTATCAATGCATTAAATGTGAAGCTGGTAGTGTCTTCGTACATGGATGGACATGAAGTTCTTTTTACATCATTTAAAGTTATCAGATGTGTCCAAATACATAAAATTTATTCTCCACCATTTATGCATGTCCTTCAAAAACACTAATAATAGCAATTGGGTTTTATTTTATTAAGTTTTCCTTTGCAAATATGGATTTTGAAAGACTCGAACTGTGACCCACATTTTGATATTCATTTTCGATGCGCCGTAGGATATTTTTTTTCTTTATTGTCGTTTCGCATGGTGTGAACGCTGAATCCACGGCTGGTTGTTTCGTGTCAGTGACGTTATTTATTAGAATCAAAGTGGTTATTCAAACACTCGGGTATTGGGTTGAATCCGGGATAAAAACTTGAATTGGTAGGGGGCGCCCCAAGATGTAGGCAAAACACGAGTAGGAGAACAACTCTTTCAAGTTGTTCACGTTGTGAAATTGCAACATTTGTTTACTCATGCAAATCTAGGTTTTTTTTATTCGACTTAACCGAGCTTAACCCATTGTTTCTTATATTTAATTTTGTTATTATTATTTAAATTTATGGCGAAAGCAATGAAGTTGAGTGTATGGTTTATCTTTCGATATTTGATGGCGCCCCATATGTTGAGTAACAGGGCCAAGCGCTCTCAATATCCAAATGTTTTCAAATGACATTTTTCAATTTTGTTGAATATGTCATGCAGCGCCATCTTGGTTGGCTATGTTATTCAACGCCATCTTGGTTTACTGTGTTATGCAGCGCCACCTAGTCGTCTGAAACGATAAACTGCACTCTTTTGTTACTTCATTCGAGGGTGAAATATGATAAATATTTGCAGTGGGTGGGGCTTTTGACCCAGAAAGCTTCACTTTAATAATTTGAAACAAACAAACAATGTTTGATACAAAAAATACGCAAGTTTTTTAATTGGATATTTTTACTGTTTTTTGTATGAAATCTGAAATTTCAAAAAAACACAAATTGCAACAATACAATTTAATGCATTTAAAAATAATTGCAGTATTTGTAAGTATGGATGATGAAATATTGCAATTATTTTTTGCACAAAATTTACGTAATATATCACGTGCATTAAATGTTACTTAAATATTTTTTTTTTAAATTATTTGCATTTCATGTAATCTTTGTAAGCGTTTAGTCACGAAATGGCTTTTATCTTAGCTGAAAACCTGATTTTGGTAGAATGCATGTATGGGCGCGTTGAGCATTAACTGTTACGGCGCATGCGCACATATGCAAAAATTCTATCCAAATCAGTTTTCAGCTATAATGAAATCCATTCAGTGACTACAGCTACGAAAAATTATACCTATTTTCTCTTGTAAAACGTTTACAAGTTATCATGTTCAGTTTTTTTACAGTTATTTCATTGATATTCTGAAAATGTTGGCATTTAATGGCCGTGCTTCCATGTTGAGATTCTTAAGAATCTCTTCATTGAGATGTAGCTGTTAGTTAGTTGCTTTAGTTATCTGTTAAACATCAGAGGCAATTGCCCTTGTGACTTGAATATATTTCTTGATAAGGAAATTACTGATGACTTGAAACATTCAACTTGAAATTCAACTTCATAAGCCGTTGTGTTTCTATTAAGAAATTCTGATCGTGTATTAAGATCGTTTTCTAAACAGTTCGTTCACATGTTTCACTTAAAAAAATGGAGTTCAAAATCCATTAGCAGGCAAGGTTGGAGTCCTTCTGTTCCCATTTCCAACTGAATGAATTTCGCCTTTTGTTATACGTGTAATAATTATTTTTTAAACAATATATCGCAGAATAATTGCGGTTGGACATTGCGTGCATGGGGCGTTTATAATATTTGCGAATGGATTAATTACTCGTGAATTTTCCAATCAAAATAAGGGAGGGAATTTAGTTTCCTCGAATCAGATTTCTTCTTAAAAATCAGAGATGCGTGCAGAATTTTAGTATTTCTACCCAATTTTATTTTCAACTACTGTTTTGTTTGACATTTTTGTAATTAGTGTTCGACTTGGTTTTTTGGTGAATTTAACGGATTTTCCTGGTTTATGGAAACATGTTAAATGACCAATCTTGTGTGTGTATCTTCATGGAATATGTGATGCTACATCATAGCAGAATTCGTGATGCTACATCATAACAGAATTGAGAATTCGTGTGACACAACAGGCTCGTGTAAGCACAAACTTGAGATTCAGATTGAGTTTATCATCTTCAAAAATGTGTTCGGAATTGTAGAAGATTGCTGTACCTAAGACTGATCTCAGACTAGATGTTCATTACGCATTAGTGGTAAGGGAGGACATGTTTTTACATAATTTTTGCAAAAATTAACTACTGGGAATTTTATTTCCTAATGAAAATCTCAACTTGGATTATTGGGAATTCTAGTGATTTTAACTAATTTTTGTTTTCATCAAGCATCAATTTTAATTCTAAACTTTGTCAGAATTTAAAATTTTCTTTTATACTATTTCAACCTCGCTAATTATTATTATTACTTAAATAAAATTACAATTTGTAGACGTGTTTTTACATTAATTTTACAAAAACTACCTCCTGGAAATTTGATTTACTTAAAAAAATCTTAACTTATAACAAATTCGAGTAATTTTAACAATTTTTTGCTTTCATCAAACACCTCGTTAATTACTAGTGTTACCTAAATTAAATTACAATTTGTAGACGTGTTTTTGCACAAATTTTACAAAAACTACCTCCTGGAAATTTGATTTACTATGAAAATCTTACTCAACAAATTCGAGTAATTTTAACAATTTTTTACTTTTATCAAGCACGTCGTTAATTGTTATTATTACCTAAATAAAATTACAATTTTAGACATGTTTTTAAACAAGTTTTAAATAAACTAACGACTAAAAATTTGAGGTAACCTCCATTATCATCCAGTACAGAAAAAAAAATTTGAAAAATGGCTCCATTTTACATTATTTGTTTATTTTTAAACGGGGTAATTATTTGATTTATTTGGCATTAATTGCAAGAAATAGTTTAGTAAAATAGTGATTTTGGAGATCAAAGATGAGTAATGTCTGTAAGTTATTTTAATACAAATTTCTAAAATATCTAATGTTTGACAAACATTTAAACCAGAAACATAAACCTGCAGTCATTCACACCAACTTCGAAATTCTAAAGTCACTATGACCCAAATATGACTTATAGTTTTAGTCCAGTTTCTTATTATTTATTAGCGTATCATAAATGATTTGACAGAAAATATGCAGCTTCTATGAACCGAACAAATTATTGATTCTCTGTTTTCTGATGAATGGGAACATCTGCATGAAGGTGCAGTTTTCCAAAGTTGGCCCTCATCTCATCAGGATAGGTTGGAAGTTACTTTTGTGAAGTACATGTGAACTTTATGTCAGACCATATTTCACGAGTTCTGCTGACCTCCAATAGTAATCCGTCTGGGATTTCTACACCTGAACAGTTTCGCGAAGTCATACGAACAACATTGGAGTGTACGAGTAATATCGGTTATACATTTCTTCCGTAAAAGTTCAAATGAAATGTTAATTCGTAATTCTGACAACTCTACTAGCTCTTGGTTTTGATCTTCTGTTCTGCAGGATTTTTTTTCGCAAATATTCGCTTATTTTTTGTGTGTGTGCAATGGGGGCCACTGCTACTATTCTCCAAATAACAGGTAGGAAAATAACATCTGAATTTGTGTATTGTTAGGTTTCCAAAATGGCGACATACAAAAAAATCTGCTGAAATCTGTCCAAACTGACTTTAATTGTTGCTTTATCTTTAAAAATGGTGAAAACGTGCTCATTTTGGTATGTGTGTATCGCTTCAGGGAGTGTTAGGCATTCTGCAATTGTGTAAAATTTTACCCCAAAAATATAAAAAATCGCCTTATAAGGTACATTTATCATCTTTTTTCCCCCCTTACTAGACTAAAGATTGAGGGGAAAAGCCGCTAAATAACACAATGACCGCGATTTATGGCTTGAAAATTGCTTTTTTTGATATGGAAAAGTAGGATAAATTAGGTTTTCTCTTTTTGAAGAAAAAGTTGGGGATAAATTTCATCAGGAGTTTTTATCCAAGGCTGCATTCCAAAAATGCTAACTAGCTATTGGAATTAGATGACACATTAACTGCAGCTTTTCTGCCTTATGGAACTGCACTTTTACTGAAGTATGACAAGTTAGCCTTTTAGAAATTTAGCCATGGGTCTTTGACTTTATACAATAAGTTTTAAAAACTATTGCATTTTTGCATGTTGTTTGTGTGTGTACAGGAATTTCTGTTTTGTTGATTATGGTATTCATAAAATTGCAGTTTTAAAACTGCTATTATTCAGAAAAACTGCACATTTACTGCATTTATGCACATAAACTGCAGCTTTTCTGAAGTATTACTGCAATTTTACTGTTGCTGCAATTTTATTGCAAAAAAGTCAGTTTTTCTACCAATCATAATTGCAAAACATTTGCAGTTTTAAATTCTGCCATTAACTGCACTATACTGCAAAAATACTGCAGTACTAAAAACTTTGCATTTTTGCCTGTTGCTTGATTGTTTATAGAAATGTCTGTTCAGTTGAAAATAGAATCGCTAGTCCTCAGCAGAAAAAAATTCGCCAAAAAATTAGTTTTGAAGTCTCTCACACACTAGACTCACTTTATGTAAAATCGTCTGCTAGCGGACGGTTTTTGGGTTCGCGCATGCGCACTGGTTGTGCGCTCAGCGCACAATATCGTCTGCTATTTCTTTAGCATGCCAAACATTCAGCGCACATTGGAGCGGAGAAACATGGCGGATGACGTCACCAGCGCATTATTCGAAAAGTGTGTTTAGTGTGTGGAGGGCTTAAAAGTTCAGTTATTCAGAAAAACTTCAGTTTTTTACTGCATAATGGTGTATAATGAAACAATAAACTGCAAATTTTCTGCCATTTGGAACTGCAGTTTTTCTGCAAAAAAGCCAGTTTTTCCACCATTTATGTTACTGCAAAAATACTGCAGTTAATTTGAATAAAGTGCAGCAGATTTTCTGCTGGGTTTACTTACATCAGATTGTATGCTTTTTTCATAATTTTTGCAAGAGGAGCAAAATGGCGTTCATGTAATTAAAGATTGTTATTTTTCTTTATTTTAGGCGATTCTGAAACGTATTCTATGGATCAGATGAACCGTCATCCATACAACAGAAAGTTTCACACCTTAGAAAGCTCTCACTCGAAGAAGTTGCGTCAGAACGGTTTATTGCATCATTCAATCAGTTTGGACGAAGGCAAGAACATGAAGACTGGATCACAGAACGGAATTAACGGAGTGCTGATGCGCCCCTTGGACCTAGACGGCGAACCTGTGCTGATCAACAGCAGTGCTGTCAACCAGAACAACAATTTGCAGAACAACATGGTGACTGCGGTGCAGCAGACTGCTCTGCCCATGCCACCGACCCTGTCATCCAAGTTCAGACCTGGACAACCTCTGGCTGTTGAAATTAGGAACGTGTTCAAGAGCTATGGACCCAGGAATACCAGGGTGCATGTACTCAAGGGTCTCAACCTAACAGTACCGCAGGGAGCTATGTGAGTAATCAGTCCACACATTTTGGCTTTTGGATTCTGTTGTCAGTCACTTATCTCAAGCTACCAAAAATAGTTGGGCCATGGTTTGACATGCCATTGCATATTGTTTGGGCCAAAAAACAAAATGTATGCCTTAAGCTAAGTATCCACCAAAAGAAACATAAACATCAAACAAACACAAAAAACACTAAAACAATGTTTTCAGCATGTTTTTCCAAACATGTGTTGTAAATTGTGTCAAAAAAGACAAAAAAACATGAGTGTACGCACCTATGATACATTTCGAGAAACAAGGCGGAGCTTGGCATATTTCAAAATGAAAACCAAATGGAAACATTTGAGAAACATTTTTTTCCTTTGATCCGGACCGCCTCTCGAGCGATCGCTACGAAACATCAAGAAACATTGTAATGTGGGGAAAAAACGGAGGTTTTCCACACATGTTCGCAAACACTTCTGGACACATCGATGTCTGTATGTATATGTTTTTTGTGTATGTTTTGTTTCTCTAATGTTTCTTTTGGTTGATATGCACCTTTATGGCCCAACGTTTAATCAACAATATTTCGCTCTGTTACCACCAGAGTTGACAGCCAACATAAAAGGGTACATAAATAACTTTTTATCTTATAGGAAGTTTGCAGAACTGAAAACTGTAGCTTAAACTGATAAAAACAACTTGTAATCACTGAATTACCATAATCTGAATTCTATGCAAATTACAATCTACAATAGCTAAATCAACCATTTTTTAAAATGGCGGATTTAGCTAGTCAGATTATTAACCAGATGCTAATTTCTTGTTGTGATCTTATGTTCTACATAAATTTAACGGATCAATAATGAACATTTCGTGTGTATGTATAATGAATGAAGTTGTTTAATTTGCAAACTTAAAATGAGCAAAAAGCAGAGGTTAAATCGAGCGTAATGTTTACACATCCTTCTACACTCGTGTGCCATTAATTGCAGATTTTGATAAACGTTAACGCAGCCATTGACCTTTTTTGAAGTTTTTGTTGGCATCAGTTTGCTAATATTCAATACTACTAGCTCACTAATTACTACTAGATCTACTCTAATTATTACATGTTGGAAGCGCCCCCTGGTAGATTCTACAACCGGTGCGCCTCTAGCGGAATGTTAAAGGAGGTTATGAGGTTAAAGATAGCATGCATGGTTATTTAAATATTTGAATTGGGGCTTAGTTTTGCCATTGGCATTGATCAAGTTTGCCTAGACAACTGCTTTATTGAAGTTCATTGGAAATTTTGATAAATTTCAAAGTCATTCTTATCACTGAAAACTCTGCTTAAGTTTGACACAGTTTTTGTGGGAGGAAAATGGGGGCATAATATGCCAGCAGGTGTCGCCAGATGTTTTCTGTTCTAAAAAGCATTAAAATCACTTGTTGTGTAACTTTAGTTAATTTAATTTGTGCATGGTTTTTGAACATTTAACAAACTAGTATATCAACCAAAAAAATCAACTTTGCATGAAAACATGTTTTGTGGTCTGTTAAGTAAATAACAACCAGAAAGATTAACAAACTCGCCGCCATATTGGTTAACTCGCCGCCATTTTGGTTACTAAGATAGCAAGGTTTTGATAGATTATCATAGATTTGTGTGTGCAAAATCTGAGTAACTACTCTTCTTATCTGGTACTCTTGCTCAAATAGTTTCAGTTACTATTTTTACACATTTATTCCTCTCAAGATTTCGTTTTCAAATATCAGAACCGATTTTATGTGGTCTTCTAGACACTAAATTTCACTAGATTTTGATCTTTATTTATCCTAGTTAAAGGTTATGCAAGCAAAGTTTAGGTCCTGAATTTGACTACTTAACCAGCTTTTATGCCAACATTGACATAGTTAAGAGATTCATGAGAATAGGACTGGTTGACATACATTCCTAACCCTATAAAATATTGTAAATTATGTATTCATAATGTACATCTATAAGTTTATGACTTAGTGCCGATAAGAACACGCAGAATTTCAATCTTCTATAAATAGAAATTCAGCTGAGATTTTGAATAATAGTTTTCATGGTTTAAAATTAAAACTTTCCCAATTAATCGTGGAACCTACTTTTGCAAGAGAACAAAAAAAACTGCACGTGCTACAAATCTAGGTCACGTGAGGAATAAAAAAGAGGATGGCATTGACCCTGCACATCACCTCTCCTTCCCCAATTTTGGATTTCGAGACTGAATTTAGTGCTAATTTGAAGCCGTTGCATGCAGTTTATGAGAAATTCTAATCACGCAAATGTGTTCGTCCATTGTGATGACCACATTTTTTGAAAATGTACAAAGGAGGGATTGGTTCTAGTTTTTGTAAAACATCTGAAAATTCTTTGACATAATTGTGGCCTCACGTCACCTTATTGGAAGGACATAGGACCTTTCACACCTTTTCCATATGATAAATGTGGACTTGGTGATGTTTAAAAAGTCATCAGCACATCAGTCAAACTTTGCACAATTTTTTGTGATTATATGCAGACTCATCATTTTGAGAAAGGTGATAAAACCTTGGATGAAATGTCTGGTTCTCGGAATAGTTAACATAACCACAGCATGGTCCTTTACAGTCTCTTCAGGAGTTACCAGAGCCAGGGGGGGGATGACTTGTATATCTGATTGTAATTTGGTGGCCAGCAGGTCATCAGCAGAATGGGCCCTAATTTTCCAAGCACGTAAATCTAGACATAAAAGTTGTGGCTTTGGTGTTTTTATAGTTCTTAATTATGATGATCAATGGCTCCTCCTGTGAACCTTGGCCAATAATGGAAATAACGTCACAAGATGATTCTTCATTTCAATATTTCACAAATGGCAGTTTAAATATTACGGGTTTTTTTAAAAATAGATACGGATTGTTGGGACCCAGTGGATGTGGCAAAACCACGCTGCTGAAGTGCATCGTGGGAAGGCTGAATATCAAGAATGGCTTTGTCAAGGTTTATGGACACTTTCCAGGGAATCCAGAAAGTGGGATTCCAGGACCTCGAGTCGGATATATGCCACAAGTGAGTTTTTCTTGATGCCTATAAATGGGAAATCTAAAACATGATGGTAAGTTTCTGGTTCTAACATAATTTGTGTCTTTCAGGATATTGCTCTATTCAACGAATTTACAATCCATGAAACTCTGGAATATTTTGGACGAATTTTCAAGATGACTCGATTGGACATTCAGCGCAGAATGTTCTTCCTTCTGGAATTTCTTCATCTACCCAAAGGAAATAGATTTGTGAAGAATCTAAGGTGAGATATGCAACCGGTCATCGACTTTATCTGAAGATATGGATAGGGCTTTTTGTTAATTTGTGAACTTATTTTAATTTTATTTGGTCTTTAGTGGTGGCCAGAAGCGTCGTGTTTCTTTTGCCGTCGCCCTCTTGAATGAGCCCCCACTTCTCATTCTCGATGAACCCACCGTGGGTGTGGATCCACTTCTCCGTAAGAAGTATGTCTTCTTATTCCATCCAGAACAGCATTTTTCTCAATTTTTCATCTTTTATCATTCTTTTGCCCTAAATGAAAATTTGCTAAAAATTGACTATATTTTTTTATAAAAATCGGTTTAGGGGCCATTCAAAAATTATGTCACACCTAGGGGAGTGGGTTGTTTGTTTTTTGTGACAATTGTGACCAAGGGATGGGGGGGGGGGTTCGGTAATGTGACATCACACAATCAAAATTTATTTAAAACAGTAAAAAATATGCGGTAATTTTGTTTTTAATTTTTTTAACATTTGAAATTTTGAATAGCAGTCTGGAAAAAAGATTTGGGTCCTGTACGTAGTGACTTAAAACTTTCTTCCCTATGAAATTATAAAAGAATATAGAATTATTAAAAAATAATTGGGGGGGGGGGGGTAATCGACGGGTTGTGACATCATTATGGATGGGGTTTAGTAAAATTTGTGACAATTGTAACAAAGGGATGGGGGGTGTTTAAAAAGAGGCAAAAAAGTGTGACATAATTTATGGATCAATCCTTATTGGAATATGAGATACAATTTTACTGATTGTCTAAAATTATTTCCTTACAGCATTTGGGAACATTTGGTGACAGTGGCTAATGGTGGCAATACAACGATTATCATCACAACGCATTACATTGAAGAAGCCAGACAAGCCCACTTGGTAATTTATCCTCGCAAAACCATAACTGTCCAAGGGTCCTTGAAGACTTCAAGTAGTCGCATTTATTAATTTTTATCTTCTTTACAAAATCCAGGTGGGTCTCATGAGAAATGGACGCTTGTTAGCCGAAGATTCTCCCGATAACATGTTGATCACTCATGGTCTCAACTCTTTGGAAGCTGTTTTCTTAAAATTATGTATGGCCGAAACTGGCGGTGCCGAAGATGGTGCCAATGCCGCAGAACCAACGAATGTCGTGGTGAGTAGAACTTAGAAGAACTTGTCCTCAAATAATATCCTAACAATGTGATATTTGACTTTATCGTGTTGGTGGCACGTATGTTATTTCTGTTCTTAAATTTTATTTATCAACAAATTTAGGTTGCGGCTGCAAATAAACCTACCGAACCGCCCATCGGTGCCTCTAACGGATCCATATATCCATTTAATTCTTCCATGGAAGTTCTAGTCACTGATCAGAAGGCGCCGAAGCGTCGGTGGTGCAATCTGACATTGAGTGTTAGTGCCAACAACGTGTGGGCGTTGGTCATCAAGAATATGCTCAAGTTGTGGAGGAATCTAGGGTCAGTGAAGAACTAATAACTGGTGTATTATTCTAATCTTGGAACACGGAATTAATTCGATTCTCTGAATTTCAGCTATTTAGGTTTTCAATTTCTGTTGCCGTCCATTCAAATTATTCTCTTTTGCTTGGCCATTGGACGTGATCCGAAGGACCTACCTATGGCCGTGGTTAATATGGAAGGTGTACACAACGACAGCTTGAATTTTGGACAAATGTTTTTGGACATTCTCGACAACGAAGTTATTAAGAAGGTATGTTGAATTTTGTTCTATGGGAAATCTTGAGGGCCCTCATCAGGGTCTCTTGAATTTTAACAATTTTGAATAAGGGTGGCGATGAAATGAAAAACTTCGAAAACGTGAGTCTTTGCTTCCAAACTCTGGGACTTTTAGAAACCCAGTTTATCCAAATAATTTAAAGCTAAAAATTCAACATTTGATTTTTCTACTCTTAGGTTCCGTACGTGAGTACAGAAGCCGGATTAGATGCTATACGAGTAGGAGAAGCTTGGGGAGTTTTACAAATACCTGAGAATTTTTCACAGAGTTTGATATCCAGGTAAGTTGCATTACCTGATTTATTGGTTGTAGCGATTGTCTCGCATCTGTTCCATGCTAAGCATCCGTCATTGTGTCATTTCAGGGTTTATCAAGGGCCAGCCGCCACAGACGAAGTCATTGACGGCAGCATTTTGAAAATATTCTTGGACTCCACAAGTAAGCAGAATTTGGCTTCTTTAAATCCCAAAGTTCTCGATTTTGTTAACGGGATAACTAACCCTTAAAAATGTATTCTTCCAGATCAACAGATAGCCTACGCCATACGCGAACAAGTGCTGAAAGCGTTCCAGGAGTTCTCCATCGCTCAGATGAATGCCACCGGAAGTAATCCTAAATTAGGGCAGATTCCAATTCAGGTAAACACGCCGATAGAATACATCGGACAAAACTCAACTGTTTTTGTCATTAATTTTGTATCCGAAGTCTTCGTTCTTGGTTATTTCATGGACATTTTTTTTATTATCTTTTATAGTTCGAAGACCCTATTTACGGAACTCGTGATCCAAACTTTACCGAATTCATGGCCCCTGGTATCATTCTCAGGTTTGTTTTCTTTATGGTGTTAAATTAAAAAAATTGCCGGGATTCTGTTTGAGATCATGGATTTGTGCGTGCTAGATCAAAATCTCGAAAAAATAATCTCGAAATATAAAATAACTTAAAAATAATCTCGAGAGGCAAAATCTCGAGTGAAAAAAATCTCGAAAAGGAAAATCTCGACAGTATATCAGTATATTAGGTTAGGTTAGGTTAGCGATAGGATTAAAAGCGAGCAATCTTTGGCCGAAATTCGTCTTACCCAAGATGAAGCTGTCTAGGGAGTTTCGGATAATTGTTTTTGATTTTTCGAGATTTTTATTCTTTCGAGTTTTTGATTTTTCGAGATTTTTATTCTTTCGAGATTTTGATTTTCGATGTTTTTTGATTCGAGTTTTTTTTTTCGAGATTTTGACCCAGTTCCGGATTTGTGACCATGCTTTTATTTTAAATATGCGGCTTGTTTTTTTTTTGTTTTTTTAGCGTTTCCTATTTTATGGCGGTGGGTCTCACAGCGCTCACTTTTGTGTTGGAACGCAAAGAGGGCTTGTTGGACCGCACATGGGTAGCCGGTGTAAACGTCTTGGAGTTGATGATCGGACACTTCTTCACCCAGTTTTTTGTCATGGTCGTTCAGATTGCCCTTTCGCTCGTCTTCATGATCATAGCCTTCCAGGTGCCGTGTCAAGGCCCTCCGATATGGGTCATCTTGCTGACTCTTTCGCAGGGCATGTGCGGCATGGCTTACGGGCTGCTCATCTCTTCGTTCTGCGACGAAGAGAACTCTGCCATCATGTTTGCGTTGGGATCGTTTTATCCCAGTCTGTTGCTCAGCGGTAAGTACTCGTGCCATTAGCATTTTACCAAAAGTAAGTTGTGTTTCTCGATAACTTGTCATTAATTTTGTTTGTGCTTCTGTTTTTGATACAGGCATCATATGGCCAATCGAGAGCATGCCCAACTACCTGCGCTACATCAGCTACGTTGTGCCGCAGACATACGCGACAGAGGCGCTCCGAGCACTACTGTCTCGTGGTTGGGATATCACGTACATGGTGGTGTGGCGTGGCTTTGCCAGCACCATGGGCTGGTTCATCATCTTCTTCATTCTCTCCGCCCTCATCTTCAGGCTGAGGCGATGAGATGGACAACCTCCCACGTGTGTTATTGTTAATTCTGTCGGCGTGCCACGTGAAGTCATTTCCGGTCCTTGGCCCCTCCCCTTGTTTAATTTAACAGCAGATTAACGATGCACCTCGGCTCCCCTCACGTAGTAGGGGGCTCTGGTTTTAGTAACTTATTGTTGCACAGTTGACTGCGAGTTGCTTTTTTACTCTTTTCTGAGGAGGTGGACTAACGAATCGATGGTCAGCGCTCCGGATGTGGTCAGTCGTGTTTTCTGCTGGTCGGAAAACTTATTTTTTCCCCCAAATGTAGCATTGCCGCGAGCTTAGGAACCTCCGGCCAGCCGTTGCACGTGTTGGACACTTTGGAGCGCCACAACTGAAGAATCGGACTGTATGAGCCGTAACACGCTCCAATGTGACCTGACATTACTTAGGTGGACATACGCTTGTCGGGGGTCAAGCCAGGCGCAAGACCGGTGACGAATTTGTTGGCGCCTCGGAATCCCGCAAGGAACATGGAAACATCATCGTGTCATTGGGAAAGACAACCTATAAAAGTACTATTTTGTAATGGAATTCGTAACTCGAGTTGTCGGCTCAGCACGTGACATTTTGGCAGTATCGTGCCGTCATCTCGTTGTGACTATGGAGGCCAAGTCAGTTGTTGTCACCATTTGGAGCAGTATTTCCTACCTGATCTGAAAAAAATACAGTATTAATGTAGAATGTCAGATTGGGGGGTTTGTTTAAGGTAATTTAGACCATTAAACTGGCGGAAATGTACCTCACAGATGGCCCTACTGCATTAAATCGCAATTTGTACACGGCTATCCATGTAGACGTGTGGCAAGATTCAGTTTATCGGAAAATTTCCCGAAACATTCTTGTCTTGGTGCAATACTCTGAAAACTATTTAGCCGAGAATACATTTCCGTCTTACGAAAGTTTTTAGTGTTTTTTTTTTAGAAATGGTGACATCACTGATTATTATGGTATGTAAAATTGTAAATCGTTACAATCACTCGTTACATGGATTGATGTAAAATGTTTGCATTCTTTATGAATTTTTACCTGAAAGGTATATTTTCTTATGAAATTTTGTTTTTATCGATATTTACAATTAGCATTTTATTGTCTTCCTCGTTTGCTAAAATATTTGCAAAAATGTGGACTCGAATAACAAACATTTTACAATCTCACAATTTTGGCAGTTGCTTCAGTATTGCAAAACGTTCAGAAGTTTCTAAATGTTCTATAATTTGTTTTCCTAGCCGTGTAAAGATGCGTATGTACCAAAAGAAACATTTAGAAACATGAAACATACACATGATACCTTGGTGTGTCCAGAAGTGTTTGGAGACATGTGTCGAAAAATTGCCATTTTCTGAAACAGAGTGTATGTGTTTGTGTATGTTTCCTCTGGTACATACCAACCTTTAACATATTTCATTATTTTTGTGTGCTTAATTTACATATTTTTGGAAAAGAACAGATTCTGAAGCCTTTTCTTTCCAAAATATGGCGCCTTTGCGTGATCTGCACAAGCGCACAAACACGAGACCAACATCTGCGTTGCGCAGACTCACAACTTTTAGGCGCTTAAAGTTAAGTTTGTTGACTACTTTCAATATATTTATTTTGTCATTCTTGCAATCGTGTTTAATGCTCAATAGCAATCTAACCTGGGTTTTGAATTATGCTTTCACACAACTTGTGAACTATAGATAAATTTTAACAAAACTGTAAACTTTTTTTGACTTGAGGTTAGAGAGAAACATATTTTTGAAAACAAAATGCAAATAAATTTACTCTCAGAGTAATACTTGTAACATTATACTTGTGGTATTCATATGTTGTTATATGAAGTATAATTTTTCTGAAAAAATCGGTTAGAAGATTTTGGCTAAATTTTGTTTTCATCTGTTCATAGCAATAATTGCCCTCATTTTCAAAAACAAAATGGCGGTTAAGAAGTGCATTTATTTTTAAAAGAATCTTTTGTTGTTAAATGTATTCTTCGATTCCGTTTTTTTTAATAAGTTCTCATGAACTTTTACAGTGCAATTTTTAACTTTCATTCTTTATTTATTATTATTTTCAGATACATATTTAATTTTATGTTTAATTGACCCGACAATTGACAACTATTCTGACAACTCACAATCTTGTGATAAGGTTTTTCAAATTTCGAAATTCTTTGAATTTCGAATTAATTTATGAAGAATCTCGTTGTTCTTTATTCTTATAAGTGCTGTATTATAATTATTTTTTAATGTAATTAACATTTTGTAATTTAGGGTGTGTGAAAGTTTTTAAAAAATTAGAATTGCCCAATTTCAAATATTTCATCTTAACATGGGTTGTATAATATTTTTGTTAATTGGTCGCAACATTTATTCCTGGTGCCAATGTTGTACAATAATTGTGAAACAGTGCGAGCAATAATTAATTGGTGAGTTAATTATAGCATTGTTTTCAGGAAATTAATAATGTTTCAGTAAATTGGGTTGTTTTCCTTTATACTTGTTGATATATATATATTTAATTATATTGATTTATATTTAATAAATAGTCCCATTCGAAAAATTTCTTTAATAATTTTTTAATTGATTTAACGTTTAAAACTTAGTCCGATGTTGGAAGGGTGGTCCAAGCAATGTTGGCGTCCCTAGGCAACATTCAACATTCAACATAAAATAACAAAATATTTAATAATTTTCTTATAATTATTACTACGTTGCTGTACACATAAGGGTTTATTTACGGAAAAAATATTTAGGGCCTTTAAATGCTCCGAGGGGCCATTTAAAAATGACGTCCTCAAGAGGGGGAGTAGGGGTCTGATAGCATGTGGACACCATGAGGACAGGTAGGGAGGAGGTTAAACCATTATGGATTTCCACTAGTAGTGATATTTTTCAGATTTTGTATTTTCTGTTTAATTGAGTTTTAAAGGTCTGTGAAAGTGGAAATGGACACCTGAAGAAATGTGTCTCCAGTTCCAAATGTACTTGAACTTGTAAAACTTCAGGAAAGTCAGGAGTTATGCATAAAATTGTTTTAAATACCAATTTTATGCTTAAATTTGCCTTCGAGGTCAGGAAATTTCAGTTAATCAGAAAAATCTGGAAAAATGTCGTGGGATTGGCGTCGAGGAAGCTTGGAAATTTATAGGATGAACCTTTTGTATGTTCCAACGATTTTCTGAACACCCTATTTTTCACACAAAAATTAAGGATGTCCATGAGGCGTGGGGAATGGTCTTGACTGAAATGGACACCATGTGGACAGGGGGTATGGGGCCATTCAAAAAATTGGGTGGGTTTTTTTTGTGACAATTGTGTCCAAGGTATGGGGGGAATTGTGACTAAGGGGTGGGGGGTGTTTAAAAAGAGGCAAAAAAAAGTGTGACATAATTTATGGATCACCCCTATGGGGCGTCAATTTTTGAAGGAATTTCGGAGATGTCCAGTTTGAATGCCCCCTTCCCTACCCCATTCTCTCATAAACGTCCTTAATTTGGTTTTTGAAAAGTAGGGTGTTCAGAAAATGTGTTGGAATATTCAAGGCCCATCCTATAAATTTCCAAGTAGAGGTTTGTGTCAAAGTGCCCTTGTGGTCCTTTATGAAAAGTTGGGCCACCCTGGGTTATAAAAATGAATTTACTCTCGATTGCATAACGAGTTTAGCGCCATCTAGCCTCGATATATATTTGGATCCCTAAGCTAGAATTTCCGACTTTGACCCAGATCAACTGGTTGAGTAGCCTTGAGCCATTTTCAATTTCATTCAACGACTAGTCGCGAGGAAGACATGGCTGAACCAAACGTTTCTCCTCAACGGTTACAAACGTGGCAGAAAAGATGGGACGAAAACAATATTAGGTTCCACAAAATGGAGGTGAATCCGTAAGTAAATATGCCACACGTTTTATTCCTTATCGAAACTCGAGCTTATTTGAATGAAATATATTAGAAATCCTCGTGCTTTTATCAGGCTTCAAAGACATGTTGCCAATGACTACCAAAGCTTGCACATAAAAACGGCAGGCCTAACTTCCAATTTTTGGGCCCTGAAGTAACATTTAATTTGTGGGCCCTCACAACATTTAGTCATTATCGGCGCTGAGGAACTTACATCCTATACCAAATGTAAAAACATAAGGGTACTCAGACCCCTAAATTTCGAACATGTCTGCAGTTTAATCAGTAAATTGGGGCCATTGTTCATGTGCTGACCCAGTTTTTTAAAATGACGCCTTCTAATTGGCTGGATCTACTGCAATGGGGCTTTTAGAAGTGCTTGAGAAGCTGCATTTGTGCCCATTTCACAAAGGACTCAACTTGTGGACTGCTTGAATCGAATGCGCATGTGCACCATATGTGGGCCAAATGCAACTATAGCCCAACGGCCCAAGTAAAAAGTTCATTTGAGTAACCCATCATATGAGTTTCCATTTTGTTTATATGATTAGATTAGTTAGAAATGTATGCTATACATATACGATTAATAAACGTTGCCCTGGTGAAACACTTTATTGGTTTTAATTGTTTTCTATGTTTCCTGTATTGACTTCTATTAGTTTCTGTTGACTTCTATGGTTTAGCTGTATTAACTGAACAATAGAAAACATTAGAAAAAGAATAGAAACCAATAAAACCAATAGAAATTTTCCATTGAAACCAGTAGAAAACAACGTTCCAAACAACAATAGAAATCTCTATTGTTTTTTTCACCAGGCTGGAACCATTTTACCCCCATTTTAGGGCCATTTTAGGGTTTTAAAAACTTCTGACAGTGAAGTAAATTAATGTCTGCTCTTACACAGTACTACTTTTTAGAAACCAGTTCTTAGTTGCCCGATAACGTTATTGCATATACTAATTGTAAACACCTTTTTTTTTGTATTTAAGGGATTTGGTGAAATACCATGATCAAATTACAAATGGACAGAAAGCGTTGACATTCGTGGTTCCATTATGTGGAAAGTCGTTGGATGTCTTTTGGTGAGTTAATATCAACCTGGGTTATTTATTTCACTAAATCTGCTCATTTCATTGTCTCGTTTTGCCAAATACAGTAAATACTTTGAAAATACATGCATTTTTTCATAATATTTATATGGTCCTCATTTGTATTGCATACCAGTGTAAACTGCATCATACAATTGATGATGAATTCTAAGTTGGAATACTAATTACGTAACCAAAATAGCTATGCAAATGAGTGCAATTAAAACATAAACAGAATATATAGCATTAATTTTGCTGTGTTTCAATGATAAATTTTTTGTGTTAAGTTTTACGTCAGATTTACGTTAGAAACGATCCTCATCGAGCTCGGAAACACTGCTTTAGAAATTTGTTAAACATGTTAAAATGAAAATTGATGTATTGCTGTATTTTAGTTTTTTGATGTTTTAGATCTTTTTTATGAAATTAATTGATTTTTTTATTATTGTTATTATTTCAGGCTGTATCAACAAGGACATACTGTAATTGCAATTGAAGGCATTGAAAAGGCAATTCTTGATTTCTTCGGTGAGCATGAGATAAATTTTGAAATTAAAGAAATTGGGCCAGGATCAGTTTTCGAATCGGAAGACGGAAGGTTGCGCATGTATTGTGGCGATTTCTTCGAATTTACAAGGTGAGATAACATCTATCTTTTATTTGGCATTTAGATCTGAAGTTTTGATGGTAGAATTCTTTTGCTTATGAATTGCATCGGAATTCCGACTGCTCTTTTCGGAATGCAGTTATTTGCTATAATTTCACAACTTACAAATACGAAATTTTGCATTGTTTAAACAATTTACAATAACCAAACTGTCAAGATTCGTGTACAACTCTGAATCAAATGTGATTGTTATTTTTAATTTTTAGTGATATAATTGGTGAAGTTGACTGTGTCTGGGATAGAGGTTCTCTGGTTGCCGTATATGAAAAGGATCGTTGGAAGTGAGTAATTTTCATTGCATCAACTTTTTCAGTAATCTACCTTTACGTTAACTAACTCAAAACTTATTCAAAAAGGTATGCCAAAATTATGAAGTCCTTCTTGAAGCCAACATTCCATTATTTACTACAAACACTGGAATACGACGCCATTATTCCTGAACATGGTAACTTGTATTGTGTTGTTGTGCAGAATTAATGTTAGTCAATTTCTATTTTTTTCTGATGCATGTGCTCGCGTATTTGCAGTTACACCAAAAAGCGTTTCTTGTGACCAAGTAGTGCAGTTGTTCGGTAAGTAAATTTAATACCAAAAAATGTGGATACTTTGGGACAGGGGTGGCTACTGGCTCAGGAAGTTGAAGAGAAACACTCTTCCGTCATCTTGTAGTGACTTCCCAATATTCTAAATTACGGCTATTGTTATTGTGACAGCTGTTTTTTTATTTTTTCAAAAGTTAAAAACTCTGGTTGTTGTAATCATGGAGCAGTTTTTTTTAATCTTTTCAATTTTATAGGAGATACGTGCAAAGTGGAAGTCTTAGACACCATCGAGATGAAAAAAGAGGATATACCGACGATTAATGCCCCTGTTATACACCAGCACAACCTGCTGCTAACTCGCAAAACTGTTTAAACTAATAATCAATGCAGGCCGTAGGATTTCTAACTTAACTGAGAATGTGTTGAAGAATGAAGTCCGAATGACTGCCCGAGAAACAAGCAGGTGTCTTTTATTCTGTCATAAAGTATATTTCTCCAGTAGTTAAGTTTTGAAGTCTAACAAATCACATATTCCGGATTTTCTCTTTATTTTGAATAAATTTTCGTCATTTGTGTATACCTTGTGGCCAGTGGTGTAACTACAATTTTTGGGACTTCTTCACAGCAGTTAGTCATCAAACTGCTGCTGATGAACTTGCATCATATACAGTAGAACACTTTAATAGGTTTTTCAAGGGACCAGAAATTTAAAACTTTTTAAGCGGGGAAGTTTAGTAAAAAAAAACAATATGTTTATAGCTGGTGCATTAAATACATGGTAATAACACTTAAATCGTCTTATGAACGTTTTCTGTTATCATAACATCAAATATCTCTCAGTTGAGAAATTATTTATGTTTTTTTTTGGGTTTTAGGACAAATGTTAAAAATATGCAAGACTTTTTGACCGCCCCTAGTACAAAAATGACATTAGTAAGTTTGCCCAAAACCTATGTATTCTACTGTTTTCAATAAAGTTTCCAAAGTTTTTTTTAAAAAAAATATTGAATAGTTTTCTTCCGGGCATCCTATTATCCAAAAAAAGTTTTCTAAGGATTGATTATTTATCTAAAGATTTCGATAAATTCTGCAGAATGTGCTTTTTTCCATATGTTATATGTACAGTGAGCAAAAAAAGTATTTGGCCAGTATTTTGGCCAGTTTTTTTGATTTACAAGTTAATTTTTACAGATAATGGTACAAATATTTTTTTATAATATTACTGACAGCTTTTTAAATGATATTGTAAAAGCAATGTTGCCATACATTATTCGCGTTGAAGTGATGTTTTAAAGTGAAAACCTAAAACCAATATATTTCAAGGCATATCCCTAGTGGAAAAATCATATAGGGCCTTTAAATGCTGTAAGGGGCCATTCAAAAACGACGTCCTCAAGAGGGACAGGGATCAGAAAAATCTGGAAAAAAAAATGTCCTTGAATTCGCAGTGAGGAAGGTGCTTGGAAATTTATAAAATGGGCCTTTGCATAGGTTTGTGACAAAGTGCTTTTGCTGCACTTTATGGAAAGTTGGGCCACCCTGGTTTATAAAACGGGATTTACTCTCGATTGCATAACAAGTTTAGCGCCATCTAGCTTCGATGTATATTTGGGTCCCAAAGGCAAGAATTTTTAACTTTGACCCAGACCAACTGGTTGAATAAACTTGAGCCATTTTTTTCATTTTCAATCAACGACTAGTTGCGAGGAAGACATGGCTGAAGCCGATCCAAACGATTCTTTTAACCGGTTACAACCGTGGCAGAAAATATGGGACGAAAACGATATTAAGTTTCACAAAACGGAAATAAATCCGTAAGTAAATACCACACGTTTTATACCTTATCGAAACTCGAGCTTATTTGAATGAAATATATTAGCAATCCTAGTGCTTTTATCAGGCACGACATGTTGCCAATGACTACCAAAGCCCACAGAACGTAACTTTCAACTTTTGGACCCTCTGGTGACATTTATAATTGGTGGGCCCTCACAACAGTTAGTCATACATCGGCGCTTAAGGAACTTTACATCCTGTAAAAACATAATGAGTACTCAAACAGACATTAAACTTTCGGAAATGTCTGCAGTTTAATGAGTTAATTGGGGCCATTGTACATGTGCTGACCCAGTTATTTAAATGACGCATTTTATTTGGCTGGACCTACTGCAATGGGGCTTTTAGAAGTGCTGGAGAAAAAAAGGGGGTTTTAACTGCAAGTTACTCTTGGCAGGCCTGTGCAAGCTCCATTTGTGCCCATTTCACAAAAGACTCAATTTGTGGATTGCTTGAATCTAATGCGCATGTGCACCAAATGTGAACCAAATGCAGATAGCCCAACTGATAGTTTGAGTACCTCTTTCCCTATTGTCGTAAACGTATGTATGAACCTGGGTCTATGGGCCCTCAGGGAGGACCCTAAGAAGTGCTTGCTTTTGCTACTTATATTTTTTCTACATTAGTTAAGTCGTGGACAACAATGTCTGCTCTTGCACAGTACTAGTACTTTCTAGAAACTATTTCTTAGTTGCCCAATAATGTACTGTATATACTAATTTTAATCACCTTTATTTGTTTAATTAAGGGATTTGGTTAAATACTATCATCGGCTTACACTTGGACGGACAGGGTTGACATTCTTGGTACCATTATGTGGAAAATCGTTGGATGTCTTATGGTGAGTTAATATCAACCTGCATGGGTTATTTATTTCACTAAATCTGCGCATTTCATTGTCTCGTTTTGCCAAATACAGTAAATACTTTAAAAATACATACAAGTAATTTTTTATAATATTTATATGGTCCTCATTTGTATTGCATACCAGTGCAAATTCCATCAATTGATGATGAGTTCCAAGTTTAAATACTAATTATGTAACCAAAATAGCTATGCAAATTAGTGCAATTAAAATATTAAGAGAATATAAGTAGAATTAATTATGCTGTGTTTTAGTGTCAAAGTTTTATGTGTTAAGTTTTACGTCAAATTTATGTTAGAAACAATCCTCATCGATCAAATTTTTACTTACGCTGTGAAACAAGGCATGAGAAATTTGTTACGAATGTTAAAAGTATATTGACGCATTCCCTTATTTTCATTTTTTGCTGTTTTAAACCTTTTTTAATGAAATTTATTGCATTTTTTTTATTATCATTATTTCAGGCTTTATCAACAAGGACATACAGTAATTGGAATTGAAGGCGTTGAAAAGCCAATTATTGATTTCTTCGATGAGAATAAGATATTTTATTTCATTAATATACATGGGCCAGGATTTGTTCTTGTGACAGAAGACAGAAGGTTGCGCATTTATTATGGCGATTTCTTCGAATTATCCAGGTAAGATATACATACGAGGGGTGGTCAAAAAGTCTTGCATATTCGTTACTTATTCGAAAACCAGATGTCGTACAAAAAAAACTGAAATAGCCATTTTAATGGGCATGAATTTTTGTTATATTTTAATGTAGTACCCGAGTTTGTTGACACAATTTATCTCAACGTTTGATGAGATTGTTTATACCCCTCTTGTAAAATTCGTTATGTTGGCTATGCAGATATTCACGAACCGCGCAGGTTTCACATCATCGTTTGTTTGGAATTTTTGACCATTCAAGTGTTCCTTTAGTGGACCAAAGAAATGGAAGTTGCTCGGTGAAAGGTCGGTGCTGTATGGCGGATGTTTCAATGTTTCTCACTTAAATATGTTGATCTTGTGGGCTGTGGCATGGGCATAATGGGGACTTCTCTTTTTGTCAGTTACAGTTTCGTGTCCTTTCTTTAAATTTCAACACAACCTCTGTACCATACTTTGTGAAACACTTTGTCAGCATAAACTAACATTTCACTATTATTTCATTCGATTTCATGCCTTTGTTTCTCTTGCATGAACACTTTTAAGTGAGGCGCCATTTTGTTTTTGATTGTTTGATCGAAATACTGAATGAAATTGTGGCACCATGTAGTGACCTAAAACCAAATTTGGTACTCTTTAAAACGGCTATTTCAGTTTTTTTGTTCGACATCTGGTTTTCGAATAATAAACGAATATGTGAGAGTTTTTGACCACCCTTCGTAAAACTGAAATTTGTGAAAACTGTTATTTGATGTAATTTCTCAACTCATAAATGCGAAATGATGCATATGTGATTGTTATTTTTATTTTTTAGTGATTTTATTGGTCAAGTTGATTGTGTCTGGGATCGAGAATCACTGGATGCCGTATATGATATGGAACGCTGGAAGTGAGTAATTTCCATCACATCAACTTTTTCAGTAATGTACTTTTACGTTTAACTATAACTAAAAATTGATTCTAAAAGTTATGCCACAATTATGAAAACCTTCCTGAAGCCAACATTCCATTATTTTCTACAAATACTGGAATACAACACCGCTGTTGCTCAAGATGGTAATTTGTTTTGTGTTGTTGGGCAATATAAATGTTAGTCAATTTCTAGTTTTTTCTGATGCATGTGCTCGTGTATTTGCAGTTACACCAAGAAGCATTTGTTGTCACGAAGTTGAGCTGTTGTTCAGTAAATAAATTTACTACCGTAAAATGTGGATACTTTGGGACTGGTGTGGTAACTGGGCAAGGCCCAGTCATCAACAAACAAATACACTATTAAATAAATCAAATACTGGCCCAAAGCATCCACATTTCACGGTAGATTCACGCTTGTTTTTTGGAAAACAAGGTAAAAACACTAGTTGTTGTATTTCTGGAGCAATTTTTTTAAAATCTTTTCCATTTTATAGACGATATAACCAATGGGGAAATATTAGAAACCATTAAGTGTAAAAAGGAGGATTACCCGCAGATTAACGCCCCTGTTATATACAAGCACAACCTGCTGCTAACTAACAAAACTGGTTAGACAAATTAAGAATCGATCAATGCAAGTCGTAGGATTTCTAACATAACTGAGAATGTGTTGAAGAATGACGTCCGAATGACTGCCCGAGAAACAAGAAGGTGTCTTTTATTCTGCCATAAAGTATATTTCTCCAGCAGTTAAGTTTTAAAGTCTAACAAATCGTATATTCCTGGATTTTCTCTTTATTTTGAATAAATTTTCGCTTTTTGCGTGTACCTTGTGGCCAGTGGTGTAACTACAATCTTTGGGACTCCTTTACAGCAGTCAGTTGTCACACCGCTGCTGATGAACTTGGATCATATACAGTAGAACACTTTAATATCTTTTTCAAGGGACCAGAAATTTAAGACTTATTATACGGGAAAGTTTAGTAAAAAAGTAATGTTTATAGCTGGTGCATTAAATACATGGTATTAACTCTTAAATCGTGTTATGAACGTTTTCTGTTAAGATAACATCAAATATCTCTCAGCTGAGAAATTATTTACCTGGTTTTTTTTTTAGGGGGAAGGGGGGGGGGGTTAGGACAAATGCTCATAATATGCAAGAATTTTTGACCGCTCCTTGTACACAAATTACATTAGCAAGTTTGCCCAGAATATATACGGTGTATGAGTCTGCATGGTTTCAATATATT
The DNA here is from genome assembly GCA_034698625.1 of Julus scanicus. NCBI lineage: Eukaryota > Metazoa > Arthropoda > Diplopoda > Julida > Julidae > Julus > Julus scanicus. Next base: position 566 of record JAQGBW010001086.1, on the reverse strand, counting down.
TTCCCAAGTTTTTTTTAAACACTATTCAATAGTTTTCTTTTGGGCATCCTATTATCGAAAAACAGTTTTATAAGGATTGGTTACTCATCTAAGGATTTCGTTAAATTCTGCATGTGTTTTTTTTCCTTATGTATGTTGCATGTTGCCGTTCTTTATTCGCGTTGAAATGGACACCAGAAGAAATGTTCCCAGTCCCAAATCTACTTGAACGTTTAAAATCTCAGAAAGTCGGGAATTATGCCTAAATTTGTGTTATAAACACGAATTTTATGCTGGAAAAACCCTTCGAGGTCATAAAATTTGAGTTAATTAGAAAAATCTGGAAAATAAATGTCGTTGAATTTTCAGCGAGGAAGGTGTTTTGAAATTTATCAAATGGGCCTTTGCAGAGGTTTGTGACAAAATGCTCTTGTTGCCCTTTATGGTAAGTTGGGCCACCCTGGGTTATAAAACGGGATTTAAGCCTGATTCACACTAAGCTAGTAATTTAGTCAAGTGACACGTGATCAACTAATTACTTACCACTTTACTAGCTTAAAAGTGTCCACATATAGTAGACAGTAACA
>JAQGBW010001085.1:0-29836 GCA_034698625.1 Julus scanicus | reverse complement strand
TGGAATTTCAAAGCATGCAAATAAATGGAATTTCAAAGCATGCAAATAAATGGAATTTCAAAGCATGCAAATAAATGAAATTTCAATGCATGCAAAGAAATAGAATTTCAAAGCATGTAAAGAAATGGAATTTCAATGCATGCAAAGAAATGGAATTTCAAAGCATGTAAAGAAATGGAATTTCAATGCATGCAAAGAAATGTAATTTCAAAGCATGTAAAGAAATAGAATTTCAAAATAGAACAAAACGGGAAAAAATGGATCAGTGATGAAAAATATGTTGAAAAACTAGGATTTGGCTGTCTCTTATTTGATTTTAAAAACGAAAATAACAACTGCAATTTGCTTCAAATTGAGTATAATAATTCATGAATTTAATTGTCGACTTAAGTGTTGCTATTTCGATTTGTTAAATTTTTATGTAGTATTAAATTGAACAAAAATTACATATGGAATCCTGGATCGTGTTATTTGAAACAGGTGCACGGTTCAGGTAAAATGACATTTTTCACTATGTCAGGGTAATTCCCAGCAAAAAGTAAGCGTAACAATACGTGGTGTGTAATACATTTCTTATTCAAAAAATTAAAGCCAGCCTCAATACTTCACCCGTATAAGGCGTTGATTTTGCACGTTGCCATTGTTGAGTTTTTGCAGTAAGCAGTATACATTAAGGGCACACTGTATTTAGGGTTTTAAAGTTAGATATATCCAGCATTACGTAACCGAATCACGGGAATTGTGAACTTATGCATAAAAAAATCGTATTTTCCCAAGACATCTCAATATATAGGAGCATCTTTTGAAATATACGTTAAGCCGAAAAGGGAAAACATGCAAATACGGTTCGTGTGTGAAATATATTCAACGAACCAAGAGTTATATCCGTTCAAACGTGAATTACGTTAGAAATTATCCTTATACATCTCGTGCTATGAGTGATTGCCTACTCTCGGAAAAACCCTAAAGAGTGGGAACTTAGCAGAAAGTCAGATGATATGAGAGTCTTTATAGAACAAGTGATGTTTAGGTCATTTTCGTTTGGTTTTTTAAAGGTCTCACGTATCTCAGAGTAGAGTGCAAATTTTAAGATCGTTTACGTAATATTTCACGCTGCACTCCACCAAAAATCATATTCGCGATGTAATGCCAAGGGTTAAAACCATGCTGTCAAATTCAGATTAAATGAGGGCTACATCAATACAACCATATAACTGCAACTGAAGTTGGCGTCTAAAGTACAAACTGGACCATATACAATACTGTAGATCTAAATAAACCGTAACGCCAAACGACATTCAAGATAACTATATATGGGAACAGCGTGCCAAATAAATTAATAAAAGAAAAATTGCGAAAAGCATTTAAATATGCAGCTATAGATGCCAAAAACGTGGGGTTAGTCTGCCAGGTATTTTTGCCAAATGTCTATGAAAATGAAGGGCTTTTATGTCTCGAGTTTAGGAGGAAAAATTGCTGATCATGAATGTGCCAAACTTTCAAAGTCAAAAGTATCACCATGTTTATAAATGATGCAATTTGTACACAATTGCATAAATATAAAGCAGAATTGGGTAAAGGAGAGATCTTATGAACAGATGCGGGTACCACAGGGTGTGACAAAAATATACTACTGGTCCAAAATATGAGCATTTAGTAATTCAAATTGAAGACGAAAAACAAACATAAATTACAAAAACAAAATATTTAAGATTTTCTTTTATAACAAACCGATTTTATGTTGTCTTTACAGAGGATCTGGGTATTATAACGCCAGATTATTACAGCTATCTTAATCAAAGCGGTACTTATAAAGTTGATGGAACCAATGACGCTCACGATTTCCAAGAAACTCTGGTAAGAAATAACAACAACTATAAATGGATACTTTATTTTAATATCCATTAAAATTCGAAGCATAACCCCCAACTTTTTCAGAGAGCAATGACCGTAATGGGAATGACAGAAGCCGAACAACTGAATGTGTTACAAGTAGTGGCCGGAATTTTGCATTTGGGAAACATTTCATTTTTCGAGCAAGGCAACTACGCTGCCATTGAGGACGACAGTTGTAAGTGCCATTAAACATTACGTGGCATTCGTACATTGCCCTCGCTTTAATTGGTCGTTTATTCGAGACATTAAGCGTCCATTGGTTTGTTTTTTTAGATTTACAGTTCCCAGCTCACTTGTTGCAAATTGACATAGAAATGATGCAAAAGAAGTTGACCAGTCGTATCATGGACAGCAAATGGGGAGGCAAATCGGAAATTATAGATGTCACCTTAAACGTAGAGCAAGCAATTTACACTAGAAATGCTTGGGCCAAAGGACTTTATGCCAGATTATTTGATTATCTAGTTACAGTATGTAGTGCATTACCTAACGTTTTTTTTCAATTATTAGCAACATGTTTCCAGTATCAAGAATTAAATTAATGATTACATTTTTTTTCATCTCCCAGACAGTGAATGCTGCAATGCAGACAGAGTCAAGCGGTGTTAACATAGGAATTTTGGACATTTACGGATTCGAAATATTTCAAAAAAACGGTTTCGAGCAGTTTTGCATCAACTACGTCAATGAAAAGCTACAGCAAATATTTATCGAGCTTACACTGAAAGCAGAACAGGTCAGAAATCTTGATAATGAATCAATTTTTAAATACACGATCGTTTAACTCATTAAACTATTTTATTTCTTGGATACTCCAGGAGGAATACGTTCAAGAAGGTATAAAATGGACGGCTATAGAGTATTTCAATAATAAAATCGTCTGTGATTTAATTGAATCAAAATCACCTCCCGGCATTATGAGTGCACTGGATGATACATGTGCAACAATGCACGCAGTTACGGATGGAGCGGACCAAGCTCTTGTTAAAGTAATGACGCATTCTATATTTAGTGAATATTACATGTATATTACAGGAAACATTAACATGAATGAACATTTTTTTTTAGAAAATAGCTGCCTCCGTAAAAGACCATCAGCATTACCAGGGTTCCAACATTGGTTTTATAATCCATCATTACGCCGGAAAAGTCACCTATGACGTAGATGGATTTTGCGAACGTAACAGAGATGTCCTTTTTACTGACATCATCCAGCTAATGCAGTCAAGTCAAAAGTATGTATTCTGTAATTATATTTACTCTGACAAGTTTGAGCAAATAAGAAAATATCCGATTATATAGGCACAGGTTTTTTGCCAAAATCTGCTGAGTTCTTGTGAAATCTGCAAATTGCATTCTCAAAACAGTTGCTGGAAACAACTTTACAAATTTTTAAATTTAATTATATTAATAAAAAAAGTAATCATTCAAATACCCTAATAATTATATCATTAAAAAAACCTTACCAAATTTAAAAAAAACTAAGAATATCTTAAATTACAACAAAATGTTCAAATATAGAATACGCTTGTTTAGGTAATTTTCAATGATTTTTAAGATTGAAGTGAAATATCAAAGAAGTTTCTACTATAGACAAGCAATGAGATATTGAAGAAATTATTGAAGCCCTAAAAGAATAGATTTTTTCCCGTGGTTAACTAGGTGCCTCACAGGAAAGACCAAACCTTTCTTAGAATGTTCATTATCTACACCGATTTATCAGTTGAACGTTAAGACATTTTCTTTTTTGTGTGATTTTCAGTGAATTTATCAGAAGCCTCTTTCCAGAAGATACAAGTGGCACAACTAGAGGAAGACCAACCACAGTTGGAAGTAAAATCAGGGTAAATAGTAATTTATTATCGAGCTTAACAAAAGTTCACCCTTTGGACAGCCAAACTCTGAAGAAAAATGATTGTGATGTCCATTGTCAATTTGTTTCCTTTTTTCTCCATTTTCTCTCTCTCTAAGGCTCAAGCCAATAAATTGGTAGACACCTTAATGAAATCCACACCTCATTATGTGCGATGCATTAAACCTAATGAAACAAAGAGGCCTCACGATTGGGAGGACAACAGAGTGACCCATCAAGTGGAATATCTGGGATTGAAGGAAAACGTGCGGGTCAGGAGAGCGGGCTACGCCTATCGACGGGTTTTCGACAAATTTTTAACGAGGTAGGCCCCGAGCCATGCAACGAACCGTAAAGTTGAATTTAAAGACTCAAAATGCACATATGCCCACATCTATTTGAGATTATTTTGCACACATTCCCCAAATTCAAGTGAAACTACAAATAGGTATCAGAAAAACTGCTAAAATGACGGGTGCCGAGAGCAAAACCTAGGGCACCGTGCACTCATTTGTAATGTGCGCTATTTCTAAAAAAACTTAATTTTCCAAATTAAGGTATGCAATTCTGACACAAGAAACGTGGCCGAAATGGACAGGGGAGCCTCGCCAGGGCATTGAAAAGATTCTGAGGAGTGTGAACATGGACAACGATCAATTTCAGATGGGACGGACGAAAGTATTCATTAAAGCGCCGGAATCGGTAGGTTTTTTGGAAAACATTTGAAAAATTCGATGGCCAACTTTTTTAAATTTCTTCGTGACACTTATACATTACATTTTTACAGCTTTTTTTGCTAGAAGAAATGCGTGAAAGAAAATATGACGGTTACGCCAGGGTTATACAAAAAGCATTCCGTCGTTATTTCGCCAAAAAACAATATCAAAAACAGAAGGAGCAAGGTATTAATTGTTATTAATCGCAGCATGGTGTAAAAACATTCACGAACATGTGAAATCAAGGGACATGAGTAGTGAAATCAGTTTGACCAATTAAAATATGTTTCCATTACAGCTTCTGATCTGTTATTTGGCAAGAAGGATCGTCGCCGGTTCAGTTTAAATCGCAACTTTTTTGGCGATTACATCGGTTTGGACAATCAACCCGCAATTAGGGCACTAGCTGGCAAAAGGGAGAAAATCGAATTTGCAGAAACCGTTAACAAATATGACCGAAGATTCAAGGTATAAAATGAAATTCATCTATAATACCAAATTTCTAAGCCCTTTGCTACAAGGAACTAAAAGTATCAAACTGCAATACTTTGCAATACTTGCAAAAATGTTGCCTTAATTGCAGTATTTTTTTTAACGATTGTTGCAGATGACCAAAAGAGACTTGGTGTTAACTCCGAAATGTGTATGTCTCATTGGCCGAGAAAAAATCAAGAAAGGGCCAGAAAAAGGTTGCGTAAAAGAAGTGATCAAACGAAAAATAGACTTGGATAACATATCTCAAATCAGTTTAAGGTAAACCTCTTACAGTAGATCGATCAAAGGTTGTGAAAATCAGCCTAACCGAATAATATAACTTTTTTGACAATTTTTTTGTTTCATTTTTTTTCTCGCAGTACAATGCAGGATGATTTCATTGTATTGCACGTAAAAAATGATTACGATTCTGTACTGGAAATCCCCTTGAAGACAGAATTCCTCAGCACGTTAAATAAGAGGTTTAAAGATAAATGCGGAAAACCACTACCTCTGAATTTTTCGGATACGTAAGTAACAAGAGCCTGAGAACTGAAACTTATACAGTAGAACCTCGGTTTACGAACACGATTTGTTGTTTTGCTTTACGAACGATGCATCAGTTCACGAACACATTTCTCTTAACCACCGATCAAAGGATCGACCGAGTTTCTGCAATTGTTTTACTAGTTCCAGCAGTACATCTTTGTTACGGATAAGTTTTACTAAATACAAGAAACATAAAAAATGTGTTATAATTTCCAAGGATTTAAATTAAAATCGATATTAGTATATAGATAAAGTTCGTCTCTTGTTTTCTCCACGCAAATTGCAGATGCAATGGATGAGAATCCATTGATGAGGTCGATTTGAGACTTAAATCATATAATTAACAACAGAATAGAGTAGAATAATACACATTTTCTTAATGGAAACAATGTTTGTTAAAGTAAATTTTTTAAACAGAATCTGCGAACAGTATCTGTCGGTATTATTTCCATACATAAAGCCATAACATGTTAAAAAAAACATATCTAGGACAAAGGACGCATTGTTTTAATTTACATTAATTGCAATGTAAAAATTGAATGGGATCACGAACTTTTTGTTTCACGAACAGTGTCAAGGAAAGGATTAAGTTCGCAACCCGAGATTCCACTGTGTTGGAAACTTTAATATTCGTTAATAATATTTAATTTTTTTCAAATAGCTTGGAATTTAAAGTAAAGAAAGAAGGTTGGGGTGGAGGATCAACGAAGCAACTCAAATTTCTTGCTGGTCCATCTGGTGACGTTGCTACGTTAAAACCCTCAGGAAAAGTCCTTTTTATTACCATTGGAAAGGGATTATCTAAGGATTCAAGTACGTCTTATCTAATTTTGAACACAGATATTATTAACCCACTAATTCAGGATGAGAAGATATAAAACATCTTTCATTCTTGCTTAAAAAATGCTTAAAATGAACTTGTCAATTCAGGACCAGGAACAAGAAATTCAACGTATCCCAAGTCTACCTCTTATGGAAACAGCAAGGCATCTCGGCCACAAAACAAAGCTGCACCCAGTAGGCCAGCACCCGCTGCTAGTGGTCCTAGACGACCACCCCCACCTTCTTCAGCTCCCCCTCAATCGCAACCTATTCTGAGGACATCTTCTAATCAACAAAGTAGGTTTTATTTCATGTCACAAATGCAGTGAAATATAAATCTGATGGCTAAAGTTTTGTCTCGTTCATTTTGTGTAACCTGATTTTTATTTTCCAGAAGTTACCCAAAACCAGTTATCGAGTAAAGGCGATAACAACAACAAGAATGCGAGCAAATCTAAATTTCCTCAGCTTCCCATAGCGGCGTTCGAGCAGATAAGACAGAAATCCACACAATCTGGAATGAATCGCAAAAATTCCCAAAACGAAGACTACATGAAGACGCCTGAAGCAGGCATGGCTGGGTATGGAATACTTAATTGATAAAGTAACGGATATAGGCTAAATTTCACTACATTTTAAAATTGAAAAATTTCTTATATAGATCGTCGAAAGTTATTTTATAACATAAGACCTCTCTCATAACCCATCAATATTATTTAGATGTACAGTATATAAAATACGCATTTTCTGTAAGAGAAGTTTGATTTAAACAGTTTCTTTATCTTTTATAAGTTCATTTTTGAAATTTCATATGGAGGCCATTCAAAATGGACGTTCTCAAAAAATGGGTGGGAGAGGGTAAGCTGGTTTGTGGACATTATCTGGACAGGAGGGGGAAGGGGGGGAGGGAAGAGAAGATGGTAATTTTCAGTTTTTGGATTTTCTGTTTAATTAAGGTATAAATAAAAGTGAAAAGGGCTAAGGGGCCATTCAAAAAAGGCGTCCTTAAGAGGGAATAGGGGATCTGCTGGCATGTAGAAAGGGAAGTCCACTAATGACGCTATTTTTCAATTTTTCGATGTTCAATTTAAATGAGTTTTAAATGTCAGTGAAAAGGCAAATGGACACCAGAAGAAATGTGTACCCCTCTTAATTACCTCCATTATAGGGAATAGCAACCAATAGCACCTTTGGGTATATAATAAAGGTTAAATCAAACGTTACCTAATGCCTATTCCCAAAACATATCCCAAAAAGTAATGTTATCCCCCAGGGAGGTAGCCTTTCTAGTGGTTGTACAAGTTTAAAGGGGGAAGTGGGTAGCAGTACTGTATATAAAAATACACATTTTCTCCATAAGAACTTTGATTTCCATATTTTTCTTACTTTTTACAAGTTTTTTTTTTTAATTGTGATATAGTGTAAAAAGACAAAGTTGCCACCGCCCTCCTCCTGGCGGAGGTCGACCAAAACCCACTCGTCCAAAACCTGTGCTTCCAAAATGCAGCGCAATTTACGCATATGATGCACAAGATGCGGATGAACTGAGTTTCACTGATGGTGATATCATTGAAATTGTCAAAGAGGGTTAGTAGTCAAACGTATACATCTGATTTTCATGTTTATTGTTAATATGAAAATATATGATTTCCTCAATATTTTGTTTTTGTTACAGACGAAGGTGGATGGTGGACGGGACGACTGAAAGGACGAGAGGGATTATTTCCAGCAAATTACATTCAGAAAATTTAAAACAAGAATCAGCAGCTTTATGAAAAATGTTACTCGTGTAATGAAGCACATGTTGACATTTTTTTAACATCCGTGAGACAAGATTTTACTAAAATCGAATTTAACATAACTTATTTCATCCACATTTACATTCAACCAAAAGTTGGTAGCCTCGGTTAATGTGGTACTGGGTATGCTCATTGTTCCTGTAATCAGTGGTGCCTACAATGGAAACGATGGGGCTGGGGGGAGTGGGCCGGAGTCTTAATCTTAATTGGGAGGAGCACTATACGTCATTCAGTTTGGGGGGAAGAGAAGCCATGAAAATTTTAGAGAAGGAAAGTCATGAAAAGTTTGGGGATGGAAAGTCATGAGAATGTTAGGGAGGGGAATTCATGAAAATTTTAGGGAGGCGAAGTCATGAAAATTTTAGGGAGGGAAAATCATGAAAATTTTAGGGAGGGGAAGTCATGAAAATTTTAGGGAGGGGAAGTCATGAAAACTTTACGGAGGGGAAGTCATGAAAATATTAGGGAGGAGAATTCATACAAAATTTAGGAAGGGAAATTCATGGAAATTTTAGGGAGGGAAAGTCATGGAACGTTTGGGGATGGGAAGTCATGAAAATATTAGGGAGGGAAGTCATGGAAAGTTTTGAGAGGGGAAGTCATGGAAAGTTTCGGGAGGGGAAGTCAGGAAAATTTTAGGAAGGATAAGCCATGGAAATTTTAGGGAGGGGAAGCCATGAAAATTTTAGGGAGGGGACTTCCATGTCAGCAACAATAGCATTCTCCCTCCCGTTTGACAAAATATTTTAAGGGAAGGGGGATGCTATACGTCATTCAGTTGACAAGGGAGAGGGGATTCTGCGTCATGAGGGGTGGGGGCACCACTGTTGTAATGTTGGCTATGCATTTCCACCTTACATATTGTTTTACTATTAGTTAGTTAGTTAAACCACATTCACTGAAGTCACCTAGTGGTCCCTTTTTCACTTACTATACTATGTATACTTTTTACGCATAAATTTGCAGATGACGATTTTCTGAAATTCCCAATGAATTTTGATTCGGAATGCAAGGTGTTCGAAAATCCACACGACCAAAATGAATCTTATTATTTAGCATAAATTAATAAATGTAAATATAAAAATTTCCATATGCTAATTCCACCGAGTTAGTCGCCTTGAACACCTTGCACAATTGTATTTCATAATCCCTTAGGACAATTATTTAAAAAATATGCATAACCCGCCTATGAGTTTTAAAATACGTTACATTGTTAATTTATATGAATTTTTAGTGACGATGCTCCAATACTTGCATTTCTGACCATTTGTTCTTGGCTTAAGATCAATGTTGCCACATTTTTTTGTTATGAAATTCGCACGATGTTGATGATTTTATCAACACTTTTCGGAGCAAATGATTTAGGTAATTCATTTAAAATAAATAAGATTAAGCTAGAACGTAGTTATAATGAGCCAGGATGACTATTTGGGCTTTACAAAATGTTATGACATTATGTGATGTAGTATATTTATGAAAATGTTAAATAAAATTGTTGTACAAATTTGAGCAAGTTTATCCATTATTATAGAGAATTTAAGTTATACAACTGAGGTCATTTTCAATACGACACCCGTTTAAACTATTATTCTTAGAGGCCATTCAGAAATGACGTCCTCAAGAGGGGGTATAGGAAGGAAGGGGTGGGGGTTCAGTTTGCTTGCATGTCGACAGGGGGTAGGGAGGGGGTAGTCATTGTGGACGTCCACTACTGATAACGTATTTCAGTTCTTGTATTTTCTGTTTAATCAGGTTTTAAAGGTCCGTGAGACCGTGAGAAAGTTGAGAATTATGGCTAAATTTATGTTAAACACCGATTTCATGCTGGAATTTCACTTCGAGGTCAGGATATTTCCTTTTATAAGAAAAATCTGGAGAAATTTCGTAGAATTGGTAGCGAATAGCGCTTGGAAATTTATAGGTTGGTCTTTTGTATGTTTCAAAACATGTTTTGAGCAGCTAACTTCAAAAAGAAATTAAGGACGGCGGGAAACCATGTGGACAGGGGGTAAAGGGCAGGAGTCAATTTTTGAAGGAATTTTGGGGAAGCCTTTTTTAAATTGCCCCTTAACACATATAACCTTATATAAGCCCCATAATCATAAAACCCCAATACACCTATACCTCGGTATACGGCCTTTTTTAATTATGGCACTGATTCGATTTACGGCCCACAATGTTTCGTTAAAAACAAAAAATGCTGTAATTAAAGAAAGTGGCCAAAAAATGTGATAAGTTACCCCAATTTGCACAAACAAGGTCGGATTTAGCTAACAATAAAACAACTTATAGGTTTCACTTCGTTTAAGAAGGGAAAAAATGATAATCATAATGAGAAAAGAATTGATTCGTTATACGGCTTTCTCCTTTACGGCCAACTTTTCCGGAACGTATAGGCCATAAAGCGAGGTATGGGTGTACTTCAAATTAATATTAGGGTACAGTATTTTCTCACCTGTCAACTGGTACATCTTAATTTATAGCGGTTTTTATTTCAAACGACGTTGAAACGGCCTTCAAAATACTTTAGATTTTTTTTACTGCATTGTCTGGATTTTTGGGAATATCAAGTCTGGTTCTTTTATGTTCAATGGTCCGACTTCTTCACGGCATGTTTTCCTCTTCGCACTTACATCGTTGATACAAGTAATAATTACAGATAAATAGTAATGTACCTAAACAACATTCGTGTCTATTACCAATTAAAAATCCGCGTAAATAACTCGCTTTCACGACTGGACATGCTTCCAAAAAACCGCTTAAAATAAAATGGTAAGGTCCATTCCTGAAGGATTCTGGGATGGAAGGCTCCAAATTAGGTTAAGGGGTGATGGTGATAATGATTTCAGGAAATACAAATTAACACAAAAAGGCGACAAATACACACTTAATTTCATATAAACGAGCCTTTTATTAATAAATTTCAACATATTACTGGTATCCTAATGTTGTCATTCCAAGTTAGTAAACCACCGATTTGGGAAAACAAGTTGTTTTTGCGTGTTTTATTAACCACCGTTCATGGAAGTCTCATCATAATTAATGTAAAAAACACATCTTTGATATGGCATTTCTCGTTAATATAATAGCTAACAACACAAAATTAGCCACTCAACGCACACAAAATTCAAATTCTCTTTCTCGCCCTAAATTAAGCAACTTACATCCACTGAAATGAGCGTAAATTCGTGAAAAAATAAGCAAAATAACCAAGCATTCTGACGGAACTTTCGTTTGGAATGTTACGGCAATTTGAAATGGGCCATATGAATAAATTTAACACTTTTGTAGCAAATGCTTCAAAAAACGTACCATTTTTTTTTTAAAAGTTCTTTTCAAATATATTCATATAGTATATACTCCCTTATTAAATAAAGGCATTACAAAAAGCCGGATAATCAAACCGTTAGACAAGGTGCAAAACATACGACCACCATGGAAGTCATTTTTAAAGACTAGATTCATGTAAACTTCACGAGTCCTCATTATTGCAAAACAAATCACTTTTAAAAACGACATCGGCTGTAATAGATAGCTAAAATTATCAATTTAAACGTTTTGGGAAAATTCACCTTACTATTTCTTATTGGTTGGTAATATATTTTAAGTAGGTGATATGTGAAACACGATTTTATCAAATATTTAAACTATTTCTTATAGTTACGATTTTAAGTAGTTATTACTGCTGGTTTGAATAGGGCTATTTAAACCTAAATATACAGAAACTTTGGAGTTCATAGTTTACAAATACAACCAACATTTTGATTAAACACAGATTCAAAATTTTTAAAAATGAGAATGACGAAGAAAAGAAAATTAGTAAAAATTTCATGTAAGCAATAAAATTCAAGGGTATTTCCATGAGAAATCCTGCGAAGGGTATACAAGTTGTATACTGGAAGAATATAGTATTAGTTTAATGACCATAAACAGTAATGGCCAGTTGTACAGGCCTACGATAAGTTTGTTAAGAGAATGTTTAAGAAGATGGTATTAATTGAATATTGTAATTGCTATCGTCTGTTCAATTGTAATCTCCAATTAACTTCTAAAGACCTGCGCAACTATCCATCTCACTTAATATATCTGAAATAAACTTTAAAAAGTGTATTTTTCAATTTTGAAAACGAAAATTAACTGGCATACAGACTCTGTTCAAGTGAATATATGTATGATAGTGTAAACACCGTTATAATAAGATACTGTTACCTTAATTTGATGCAGGAAATAAACTCTTAACTTTTAATCTGGAAGACGTGAATATTTAAAAACTAATCAAAAAAAACTTCATGAGTAAACTGAGAAATAGACATGTACAGTTTCAATATGTGGTAATACTGACGTGAAAATGCTATCCAGAAATGTTTTTTTACATCTTTAAAAATGTAATAATTTTTAGTGTTTTGCTTCAGATAAAAAAAGCTTTATTACGAAATAAAGAGTACATGAATCGTAGCTTCCCAAACAGATCCTCGTTATTAAGAGCAATTTTCCGCATCAAATTAAGGTTGCTTAATTAGCAAGTGGTAAGACTAGTGATTTCACTTATTACTTTCTAGTACACGCCTTGGGTTAAATGTTTTCATAGCTAAGCAAAAAACTGGGCATGAAAAATCACCTCTGTAGGGGTACTCGTTACGAATTATCCGAAACAACATAGTGAGGAAGCAAGTAGAGCACCAGGACCCTTTTCTTTGGCTGCTGGAAGACAAAAAGGGTTGAGAAAAGCTGTTAGACAATTTGGTGAGCATTCCAATGGATTTTAAAAAGCTTTGTCGAAGAAGTTGCTGAGAAGAAATACAAAATACAAGCTCGTATTCAGATTACGAAACGATAAAACATCTTTGTACTATAGACGTTAGCTAGTCGATTGCCAACATAAAAAAAAACGAAGTAAAAAAATTAAACATAACAAAAAAGTAGAGGTCAATCGACTATAAATTTACAGAAGGATAACTTAGGGTTTAAAATAGCCATAACTAATCCTGCATTTAATTAAATCCCTGTGACAAGATGGTTGGTTTTCCATCAGACTTTCCTACTTTCAAATCTTGAAATATCCATTTAGGTTTTTATTAAATAATCTGAACCTAAATGAAATTGATAAGGGTTTTGTTATATACTGTACAGAACTACATTTTAGTATGTTGTTCACTATAACTGTCATTAGTTCATCGACATTATTTCGATACCAACTAGAAGATCCAACATGCTGTACTTTGCCTGGGATTTGTAAAAAAAACATCTGATAAAAGTAAAATGGAAAATGTGCTAAATGACATATCACATATTATAAGAACTTCATATCATAAATAAGCTTAGGTAATAATTATATAATCAGTCTTTTGTAAAACTGGAATAAAAACGAGCCAATTATAATATGTAGTTGCACAAAATCAAAGCGTTATGTACGGATATAAAGCAGTAAATAAAGCAGTAAGCTAAAAGTCCTTTTAAAAAACTGTGATTTAATTGAGAATATGCTAAAGATGACTCGAGAATTATCAATTTTGATGCCTAAGCCTGCCTTAAAATATGACTTTACTCATATAAAAAAATGTAAACTTTCTGTTGCTCAAATACGAGTATTTTAAAAACAAATAAATTGAACCTTTAGAATTATTTATCATGTTTGCTAATATAACAGCAAAATCTCGATTAATCACAGCTATTTTTCTAGGAAATTTAATCATAAATAAGAACACAACAGTGACTATAACAATGTGCATAGACTTTTTAAGTAGCCACAATTAAAACTTAAATTTAAATCCCTAAAATTTGAGGATCCAGATAGCAGTTGTCTTCTTCCTCCTCAGAATTTCTTTTTTCCAAATTCAATTAAAATAATTTTAACTTGGAGAAACACCCCAATTATTTTTCAGTAAAAAGCACCAACATATCTCGATGCAGGCTCAACATTGGATTGCACGATACCCCATGACCCCTCAGCACGCTTTTTTCGTTTTTAAAACTAGAATATTTCTCGGTAAAGATATCATTTTTAAAATGTAAACAGATTTTGTCATATCAATGACCTTTTATCATTAAATAGATAAATATAGGAATGGGCAAATATCCATATCTGCATATTTGTCTACAAAAGGGCTCACAGAAATGCTCATTCTCTCAATACAGAATGGGACAGGCACAGCGTAGATTCACTTTCGTGAAACAATTATTTCATGACTTCAGTCTTTACTGAAAATTAGACTTTAACTTTATTATACGCATATTGAAATACTCTGCCACAAACGAAATTTGACAACTTCTGGAAATGGGGATAAAATTTATAAAACAATTGCAAGAAAACTTTTCACTCCCTCCTAAAATCACAAAATTTTAAGATTATTGTTAAATTATTTTTTCCTTTTTAAAATCCAACGCGCAATTATGAGAAGCACTCGATTATAAGATGTAAATTAATTTAAGAAAGTTATCATTAAGAAAAAATATTTTAGAATATTAACAAATATTTTATTTTAAGGCCCAGTCCACACCAACGAAAGCATGGAGCAAAAACAAGGTTTTCGATAAAAGTTTGGTTACCAAATTTCCGTACCAAGAGGCGGTCGGGATCAATTCAAAGGAAACAAATGATTCCAGTTTACGGCGAATTTGAACCAATGTATGTACTCCGCCATCGGCTAAATTTTCAACTGGTGTGCAGTCGAACTTCGATTGTACACATGTGGCGACACTCGTACCATGCAGCCTCAATAGGCCTCGGCACCACGAATGGCCACGTAGGCCCACCTTTCGCCGAAGGGTCCCAGACAACGACGTCGAGGTTTAGTCCCATTGGCTTTGTAGGAACGTCATCACGACTTGACATCAATACCAGAAAAAGCAGGAAACTCGGAGCAGAAGTCTGGATTTCTGCTCCGGGTTTCCTGCTTTTTCTTGTATTTACACCTCTGCTTTTGGAAGCATGTTTTCATGTTTTATATTTCCGTGTTTTCTGCTTTAGCTCTGTTTTCGTTGGTGTGGACCTGGCTTGGAAATGTTTTATTTGTAAAAAAGTGCGCCTTTTATTTGACGAAATATGCAGCCCCCAAAGAATTTTCATTAAACATTCATAAAACATTAAACATTAAAGCCTTCAAAATTTAATTTGGAAAGAAAAGTTGGACCACCCTGTTCTATTTAAGTTTCAAAATACATCTTTAAGTTTTATTTCTAACTCGGGGTAATGATCCAAGTATGATACCTAGCACTGCAGCAAAGGTAAGATTATAAATTTGCCAAAATATGTGGCTATATTACTTAAATATATTCAATAAACAAGGCTAAAATTATCCATTCTTGTAGCTATGTAGCTGCCACACGAAAGTGCTTCAAAGCTGTGCCTGTTCCACTGAAAATGTACACAGTGGACAATATAGGGTCTGACTAATTTCTGAGACTAAGTATTAGCTTGTAAAAAACACAACTAGAAACTTAAATAGTTCGGATTAAAATATGTCCTTAATCACAAAACGCTGGAAAATAGCCATCAGGCAAGTCTTCTGGTGCCAAATTTGCAACATATTGCAATGACGCATACCTAGACTGACGTCACTCACATGTTGTACACATTGTGTCGAAGACGAATCCACTGTTTTTTCCCCTTTCAGACATCACCTCACATATGTTACACTTCCACTTCCTCCCTTCAACTTTTTCCAACAAACATCCTCCGCACTTGTATAATTCATGGAAGAGTCGGGCAGCCGGGTCAGGCGGCAACCTTATGATCACTATTTTTAAGTATAATTCGGCTACGGCTATAACAACTGGTCGATGACTGGATGCAGCAAGGACATGTGTTCGGCTCCTTTGATTGGTAACTTGTTCCTACTGTAATGATGGATCATTTCAGGAATGCTATTAAAAGGCTTGCTGAATTGACCGAGTATGTACACGCCGTCCGAATACACTATCTTCATGTGCATGAAACCACGGGCACTTCTGCGAATATCAGTGAAAAAAAAAAGTATTAAAACGTATTTTCTATCAGTGGTCATCTGATACAGTGGAACCTCGATTTACAAACGTCTCTTTTTACGAACAATCTGATTTAGAGAACACCACATGTTGTTTCGATTTACGAACATTAATCCAATTTACGAACGGAACAAAACCCTGTGTGTTACCAAAAAAAGTGCACAGTTTTAGTGAATATAACATTAAGAAGAATCACAAATGTATTAATGTTGATTTAAAATAGGAAATTATAGCTAAACATGAAAAGTTGTGATCGCGTTTTGGATCTTGCCAAGGAGTACAACATGGCGAATTCGACGATCTGTTCTATTCTAAATAATAAAGAAGCGGTTTCTTTTTTTTGGTAATTAAACTGCTTTCTTTTAATATTACTGTTATATGTGAACCTTCAATGCATTTGTAACGTATCTGACACTAGAACCTTGTAAAATTTTGATCAGGTTGGTGTTGAGCAGAGCCCCAAAAATCACCTATCGACAACACAAAATTGAATAATATATGTGAAATATCTGGCAGAGTCGTTGATAAGGGGGAATTAAGAGGAAAGGGCTTTGTTGAGCAAACGCGGGCATTTTTTGGACCTCCTTAGTACACGAGCCCTTCGTTTCAAGGTCAGAATCCGGTGCTGATTCTTGTGCATTTTGTCATTCAACTGTCAATAAATTTAATTCCACACATAATACTGTATTATTTCCACATATAAAACCATACCATGTTTTAAAAAAATTAAATTCGTAAATCGAGGTTCCACTGTATATGGTATCTAAAATATCCAAGTTATTGCATTGCATAGTTTCAATTTTGAAGGACCAGTCCCAACGACCAATTACCATCATATTTTTCCAAAGAGCCCCCACTGAAGTATTGTATACTTTTACTGGATTTTTCAGAAAATTTACAGAAATTCCAGCATCAACTGTTGTTTATCACGAATTTTAAAAGAATAATTTCAACTTTTTCCAAAGATTCAAAATTCAATCCCATATTCCTATTTTCCCGGCGACTGGACACTTTGACCATTTTTGCTTGATACGTGAACTATATATGCTCTTTAAGATTAAACTTTTGCATCAGCACATTGATTTAAATTAGTGAGACACATATGAAAAACTCACTTTAACGATAAGGAATAATCTTGCTTGCTGCTTTCGCTGTTCCTCACCAGGTAGCAACCTTCTTGAAGCACCCTCAGCAGATTTTCAGCGTCTATTCGACTAATCGTACCGTGATACCATCTACAGGAATTGAAAAAGAGAAAAATGAAATTCAATTTGAAAATTCACTTTTAGGATGACCTACAGAACACGGATGAGACCTACAGCATGCAGAAGGAGATCAAGTTCAGTCAGATAAATTCACCGAGGCGATAAATCACCTACTCGCAGAACTCATAAAATGCTTTCTGTTAGCATTGGAAATAGAGCTGCAATCCCAGCAAGATTTAACTCCAAGCACCCTGTCTTTATTAAACGAAATTGGTAGCCAAAAAAAACCACATATTTTACCCTTGACGGTCCAACGGAATTGTGGGATCGACGGTTTCGGCGAGGACGCTTAATGCAGCGCAGCCAAAATTCAGCTGTAAGTTATTCCTTTTCCTTTTAGGCGATTGCGGATTGAGGTTCAGAGCTAAGTTACTTCTACAAGGCGTCGTGAAATCTGAAAGATATTAAACGTGACAGATTAAGTGGTTAGAATACACCAGCATGCAGAGAATTTGTAGAAAACTTAAAAATCTGTATATATTCCAGACGCGGCTTGCCGGTGTGAAGTTTTTTTGAAACTAGCATGTCGAATGCAAAACTTTCTGATATTGAAAATTAGAAAATCTTTTAAAAATAATAATTACTGAAATTACTAAAATACACCAATACTTCGCTTTACGGCCTAGATACATTCCGAAAAAGTTGGCCGTAATGCAAAAAAGCCGTATAACGAATCATTTATTTCTGCATTGTGATTTTCATTTTTTTCCCTTCTTAAGCTGTTTTATTGTTAGAAAATCCGACCTTGTTTGTGCAAATTATGGTAATTTATCACATTTTTTGGCCACTTTCTTCAATTACAGCATTT
The DNA here is from genome assembly GCA_034698625.1 of Julus scanicus. Lineage (NCBI taxonomy): Eukaryota > Metazoa > Arthropoda > Diplopoda > Julida > Julidae > Julus > Julus scanicus. The sequence continues at coordinate 11,672 of JAQGBW010001085.1, read as the reverse complement.
TTGGCCGTTATAGCGAAAGGCCGTATCGTGAGGTATAGGTGTGCTTATGTCAAAAAAATTATTTCAGCGCTACTAGAAAAGTAACTTTGTAGCACATTGGTCTGAAAATGTTAAAACAGACAATCTAAAAGGTGAAAAAGGACATCGGTTAAGGACCCAAACCTCTTGGGGATCATTACATAAAAAAGTATCATGTTTGCACACAGTAAAAATTTTAAAAAGCATTTAAATCTTCAAAAAGCATGTAAGATGTTAAATCTGGGCATCATGCATTTAAGAATAAGTACCGTATTTTACGGACTATAAGACGCTACGGATTATAAGACGCACCTTAATTTTTAAACAATTTTTCCAAATACACAAGTAGTATAAGAGCCGAGTATAAGACGCACCTGAATTTTTGAGGCAATTTTTTGTAGAAAAAAGTGCATCTTATAGTCCGTAAAATACGGTACTACATACATGGACAGAATACTGACCTGTGTTGAGGGGCAAATGAAAACTGGGTCTATTGGGAGGATTATTGGGTAGCGATGCCTCGTTGGAAGCCCACGATTGTTTCTTATCCGCCATCTTATTTTCGCCCAGATCGAAAAACTTAAGTTCCGTCAAGCTCTGCCGAGGAGTGCCGTTGGACGTCGTTATGACATCGGCCGGAGGAGGATTCGCAATATCTCCAGTAGTCGACGAAGTGGAGTTGCAAATCAGACTGGAAGATTTGAGTTTCTGTCCCAGGTCTCCCCACGGAGGATCATAGTCCTCCGCCGGTCGACTGTCCTGCTGCTGCTGTTGAAGATTCTGAAGATGTCTTTGGAACTTGGTGAGCGTCGTCGTTCCAGAAGTCTTTTGATTTTCCGCCAGCAGTTTCCTGGCCATCTTCACCTCCTGGTGATTATCTATGGAGCCCCTGCTTCCTCTGCTGCTGTTGTTGTTGCTACTGCTGCTGGAACTGGTGCTGGCCACACTTTCCTCACTGCTGACCAGCACCGTCCGCCGTTCAGCGGTGCTTCCGGCGGGAGGCATGGAAGCCGTGGATTTGTTGAGGAGGCTGCTGGTGTTCCTGTTCTCCCCTAGTGTCAGGTCGCTGAACTGACGTAGGGGCAGGTGGTGCAGTCTTGAAAGGTAGTGGGTGGGCGTGGACTTGGCGCTGGAGGCGCAAGAGTCCAGGCCCTCTTTGGCACGGTAAGAGAGGGTGGGTGTGGAATTGGCACTGCGCGGAGGAACGTGCACGATGGCCCGGGTCACCACCAGGGGTTCCGTCGGTCGCTTCAACATGGGGGAGGCGGCGTTGCTGCAGAGAGCGGGGCCGCTGCAGCCGCCCCTCAAGGAGTCCCGCACCAGCATCGCCACCTTGCGTCGTTCCCGGGGTACGGGGGGAACTTCCGAACGGACGAAACCCCCCGGACTGGTGGTGGAGGTCCTGGCCAACTGTTGCGGTGAGGTCCCGGAACCGGACGCAACATCCGGCGGCAGGATCTCACCGCTACCGCTGCTGGTGAGTATGGGATGGTTGACCATTTCCAACGGGCCCTCTTCATCTCGCTGGGGGGCGCTGTCGAAGGCAGTCTCGTAGATATGGCGCTGCCGACCCGTCATGACGGCCTCGGCCTCTGAGGCCACGGAGTCCAAGCTGTCCGCTAAGTACCCTGCGGAGGTCTCACTGACCGCCGAAGAGACTGAGGACAGGGAAGTCCTGGAGCGCTGGCGGCCATCGCCCGCAAGAGGGCGTTGTTGCTGCTGGCCTAAGCGGCTTCCGGTCGGACAACCCCATTCCCAGGGAACGTCGTATTCGTCGCCCGGGCGGCTGTCTTCGTCGTATGTTGTTGGCTGTTGATGGGGGAACTGGGAAGGCAGGAGGACACCGCCAGCGTTCAAGAAGGGACGGTCCTCCGCCTCTTCGCACACGTCGTCGTAGGCCCCTTCGTCGTCGGGATCGTCATATTCGGCGGAAGGAGAGGATGGCTCGTCGATCAGAGAGTCTGCAAATAGAAAACGGGAAAAATATTCTGAATCATTGGACATATATTTCCTGCCACTCCCCAAACACCGTTTGACTGACTGAGTGGCAGCAAAGAGTGGAGATACCAAGACGATGTGTCAGATGCACAAACGTTTTAGGAAAATCACGAGGTGAGGGGTTATTTTAGCAGAAATGATCTATGCCACTTTATTTGGAAATATCATTTGTACTTTGTTTATTTATCGGTAATTATTTATCGACTCATTCACCACATGAAGGAAAGGGAAGACCTCAGAGAAGACGTCTTTTTGAATGGTCCCTAAGGCTATTTCACAACTTCCACTACAATCAGCAAGTTTTTTGTACTGATAACCAAAGTCACTTATGGTTACAAGGTGAAGTACACAACAGGAATGAGGTGTGTTCAACTTCTTGGTCACTTCGGAAATCAACATAATAAATAACGTTCACCTGGATGAGCAACCGGCTTGGGAAGGTGGACTTTTTTGAAGGCTGTTCAAAGAGCGAGTATAGAATTAATGTAATGGTACTTGGAAAAACAGCAATCATTGACCGCACCCATAAGGTGGTCACTGTAGGATTTGCAATGAATCATGTCAATTGTGCATGGGAATTTCCCTGATGAATTAGGTGATGACAGCGGGGGTAGAATCGTAAAAGCAAAAGGTATCTATGTGTGTGCGTCATTGAAAGTATAGTTTTGCAATGGATGACGTTACGGGCCTTATGAATAAGCAACATGAGCTTATTTAACTTATTACATTGGAACCTCGGTTTACGAACGTCTCTGTTTACAGACAAATCAGTCTACGAACATCATTTGTTGTTTCGCTTCACGAACGATGCTTCAGTTTACGAACACATTTCTGTAGACCACTAATCAAAGGTCCGAGTTTCTGCAATTGTTTTACTAGTTCCAGCAGAACATTTTTGTTACGGATAAGTTTTACCAAATACAAGAAACATGAAAAATGTGTCAAAATTTCCAAGGATTCAAATTAAAATCGATATTATTTTCAAGGATCTAGCCTCAATTGCAAATATGGCAAAAGTTCGTCTCTAGTTTTCTCCACGCCAATTTCAGATGCAATGGATGAGAATCCATTAATGACGTCGATTTCAGACTTAAATCATATTATTAACAACAGAATAGAGTAGAATAATACAAAAATTCGTAATGAAAACAATGTTTGCTAAAGTAAATTTCTTAAACAGAATTTGCGTCAGCATGACGACACCACGTGGGTGTCTTTATTTCCTATAATGTTGGAAATCATGGATTTATATATTAAACTGCTTTCTTCTAATATTACTCTTATATTTATTTCATGTCTGTATTATTCCCACACATAAAGCCGTAACACGTTAAAAAAAAAATCTAGGACAAAGAACGCATTATTTGGATTTTCATTAATTGATTCGGTTCACAAACAGAGTCAAGGAACGAATTAAGTTCGTAAACCGATTTTCCACTGTTCAATATCTGTACCTTATTCCTACTTTAAAAAATTATATGCTGTATATGGACGCAATGACATTTTGAAATCCACAATTTGAAATATCTACTCATCATATCATATCTACTCATATCTGTCACAGCATGGGTTATTTGCAAGCATATTTGTTTTGTAAATAAGGGTCCCTAAGAATCAATGCTTATATTTGTATACATCTTCACATGAAGGATGCAATTTCTTGAGGAATCTGATAGAAATTCCAGGGTTTTCGTTTCTAAATAAGAATCTATTAAGAGAAGTGGCGTATTCATTTGTCCAGATTGGACCAAGAGTTTTCTGGCAGAAATGAGACCTATTCAATTTATGGAGCAACAAGAAAAGGAGATCGTTTTAATATAGCAACGCGTATTAAAAGCCATCCGAGCAGAATTAGCGATCGGGGAGCCCTCTGGATTCTAACCGCCAATGATTGTTGGTCCACCGCCCTATCAGTGGATTCAGGATCTCGGAAGATTTCGGAATTTTCCATGACATTATATGGATCTTAGAGGGCATTTTTCCTACTTCCCACGTTAAATCAATAGTTTAATCGAAGGTTGAGCCATCTTTTGCAATCCGAGCGCCTTCGATAAAAGGTTTCCTGCCCAACCGACACAAAACACGCCGGCTTCTAATAAAAAAATCATGAAAACTCTAAACATTTCCATTTAGGGCTTCTTCGGACGCCCAGTATTAAATATGTAAGAAAGCGTTTTATCCACTTCACAAATCCAACGAAACAAAACCAGGATCGATAACCTCGCCATTCAAACGCCAACCGTCCTATTTCTATACAAAATAAATAACGTACAAAGGCAATACGAGTAGGAAACCAGAACATGCAATTACCAATAGTGGACCATGGTCACTTAATATATTTAACGCTGAATTACACAAACCTGGATGGAAAATCTCCATATGGACATGCATGGAGAGCCATCTACGGGTCATATATATATCCACTGAGTAATCACACATTTGTATATATACTATGAGTCATTAAAAAGTAGAACCCAATAAAAAATCACAACTTCGTGAAAAATGCTTCGATTTAAATGCACTTACATAGAACATTAGTGTAGGAACTTGTTCCGGACATGCGACAAATCTCGGTTTTTTCATTTTTCAACAAGACTGTGCTCGAGAAACATACAGTTAAACTGCAGGAACTGAAAACGTCATAGTTCATCGAACCAAACCTCTGGCCACCAAACAGTCCAAACTCGAATCCAGTGGACTACAAGATTTGGGGAGCTTTCCAGGAAAAGGTTTACAAATCGAAGATTAGTAATATCAAAGACTCGAAACTAGGAATTAAGAAAACTTGGATTGAACTCGACCAGCGAATAATCGATTCGTCAATCAAAGAATGGCGCGCTAGACTCCGGGCTTGTGTAAAGGCCACCGGAGAACATTTTAAGCAAATTTTATAATTAATTTTTGTTCCTACACTATTGTTCTATGTAAGTGCCAAATTACATTTAAATCGAAGAATTTTTAACGAAGTTGTGATTTTTTATTGGGGTCTACTTTTTTATGACTCATTATGTATATGCATGTAGTATATGTTTATAAAGGCCATATGTATGGACACATGATATGGCATACATATCTCACTGATGATAATATAAATTGATGACCCCATAGTTGCTTTCCAGCGTCATCTACTGGTATTAGACTCCCTTCGGATATAACAGCTAGGTTGTAAAATAATGAATTAATCATCAACCAGTTGTGTTTTTGTAAGGCAATCGTTTGAAATTGTGTCGGATTCCACCAAAGCAAATGTTTGAAAACTTTCTCAGTGAACCATAATCAAAATACGATGCTGTAAAAACAAAGAGCTGCAAAAAAACGTGAAAATAACATTGTACACAGAACATTATTCGCTCCCCCTTCGGATCACTCCGACAGCAGCAATTAAATGGATCCGGATAAATCCCTTTCTTCCATTACACTGATATTCAAAAAGCCAATAGAATCCGAAAAATGCCTCGTCCGTCTTATTTCTATTAAAAATCAATGTGAGCTTTTCCTTAAATTGCTATTTAAGACATCCCGGGCCTATTTCCTGTATATTAAAATCCCATTTGAAAAGCGTTCATTGGAAAGATGGCTCCCTCATCTCGCCTGTGGCGAAGGGGGGCAACATTTGAGGTGCACCATCAGGGACCGGATTGGCCACAGCTTTTATTGGGAGGAAATGGGCATTTTATTACCACAAAATCGAAGCCAACTTGGCATCTCCAGAAGTCCAGAAAGCTTCAAAAGCCCAACCCGCCATCTTGGGCATCCTGAACCGAAATTCATCTCCCAATGATGGGTGCACAACCAATGGTGGGATTCAAGGTATAGATTTTTATATACTTTATTTGATCTTGCAAAAGTGTCATGTTTTCACGTTTTCAGCATACTGCTAGCCATACTAAACGTATTTAACAGGGCCCATACATGATTTTGACACATTTAAGTCAATGAATGGCCAGTTTTGGTGGGGGTGAGAATTGTTTGGGGTGGCTTGATGGATCAGCAAGGTTCTCGTATTGTTGTTTTTTACTTTGAAATGGTAGATTTTTTTAAAAATTAATGTACAAGTTTGAAAAATTTCCGTTATTTTGCACACGCTGTCAGCAGGGAACAACATGAGATAGACAAGTTGTGAGTGCAAAAATTCAAATAATAATTTAATTTTAAAAAATCTACTATTTTAACGTGGAAAATGACATGACAAAGGGGTAGATAGTGTTTTAATCCCCCTTAACAAGCAAGATTTGAAAATAAATTCACGTGCAGTACATGTTTGGTGGGTTAGTAACCTTTAGACATTTGTCAAGAATATTTAAAAGTAAGAAGATTTGGAATTCATATCCAGGAGCTCTTTCGATCACAACAGAAGGTATTCGTGAGCGTCTATCGATGCCCAATATCAGAGGTTTCTATCGGTGAGACCATAAATGAGGAATGTGGACGATTTTGCAAAAAATAGTTTTATGTTTCATTGATGTCATTATGGTTGGCAAGAGGGTGTGAATTTTCAAAGTGACTTTATGGCGCCGTAATACATTTGCCAAAATGCGATTGGGACAAAAAAGAAATAATAATATCGGATGGCAATAAGGAACGTTAAACCTGATACCACCTTTTTATTCCCGCGTGGATTTAATGAGAGTAAGTATAGAGTAGAAAAAATAACCAAATTTCTACATACTGTATCATTTGATTGGAAAGAGCAATAAAAAAATGTCAAAATGTGGCAGCGATGGCAAGGGAGGAGGGTCATGTGATAACATCCCACAAATCTATTAAAATATGAGATTGCATCCATATAGTAATTAACAAATAAATCCATTTAAATAGAGGATTGTAAATGATGAAGGCACCCCATTTTTGACACATGGTTTTAGGTGACGTGAATACTCAACTCCCTCTTATCTACTTTTTTATTACTATTTGCTCACAAATAAAATACTCTTTTTTTGCGAGGAGATATAAATTTCAATAAAATTCAAACAACAAATATGCAATAAAAATCGTAATGTATTCAACGATAAACTTGTCATTTTATACTTTACATTTTTACATCCATCTCTGGGGTGTTATCATAATGGTGGTGTTCGTGGGAATTTTCAATGAATCAGATCATTTTTCAATAAATTTTCATAGTAGATTTTTTGGAGTAGTGATTCTCGACTTCACGGCACACTAAACTAGGTTTAAAATTTTCATGGTCCAACGATTCAAAATCTTTGGGAATATACAGTACCAAACTGTTAGCATAGACAAACCCAATTCCAATGACAAAGTATTTTCATGGCTTTATAAAATATCTTAGGAGAGACCAGGGCACAGTGGATACACTTTTTAGAATTCATTTTTTTTTGTGGGAAAAATATTTAACTTGTAACATTTTAAAAGAATAACACTGTAATATACAAGCCTTCAAGATCTGTATACATTTTGTCATCGTTTTAGAGCTACTAGTTTTTTTTTGCTATAAAAGATTAAGTTGGTTGCACAGACTGTCCTACGGTGCCCTATACTGGGGCACAGTGGGACATGGCATGGGGTACAGTGGTCCACGCGAAATTAAGACAAATTTTACAAGAAAAAGAACACCACATTGATCAATTGTGTAAAATTCATCACGCCAATTTAAAATTTCAAGTATAAATTACAAAAATGATTAACATTAACCGTAATTACAGCAGCTTTCCTATTTTCACTGCTTACTTGTCCAAATTCGGTTTTTTTTCTGTGATTGTGAACCATTTTTCTTTAAAACATAAATTTAAACATGGTTTTTATGTAAAGTTATGATTAATGAGAAAATATACAAATATTTTCCATAATATGTTCCATAATACCCCATAATGTTGTGGTCCACTGTACCCCGTATAATCAATTTGATTTGAATTGGGCCTTACAGCTAACCCCATGACTAATTAACACAAACTTTAGTTTGAAATTATAGCTGAATATAAACACTCGTCAATGGTATATTGCAGCATTACTAACGTTTTATAATAACACCTAGAATATAAATCCAATTGCGAGTTGAATAAATACTTTTCAAGAACAACAACTTTTAACTGCAAATATTTTCTTCTATAATAATAATACTTGTGTCAGATCGCAGAAATTTGGTTTAATGAAGGAGTGCTGCATACAACTTCTTCGCAAATCAAAAGCATTGGATTGCTGATAAAACCTGATTTTATAAAGACGTCATACCACTGTGCCCCGGTCTCTTTACTTTTACTGTTCAGCGACCCCTAAAGGTAAGCAATCATTACTAGCAAGTAAGCTATGCATGATTGCCTACTCGCCTGGGGCAATGTTTGCCGCTTTTGAAAAACAAGCGAACGTACTCATTAATTATTTGGTAAAGACGTGGTTATATTTGGCTAAAAGGATTCTGGATATAAATAACTGTATGATGAAAAATCGTGAAATTTAAAGAGAAATTTCTTCATAAATATAAAAAATTACAGGAGTATAAAGAAGATAAGACTTTTTTTAATAATAGGATTGCTTAAATAAAATCTGTTAGTCCTACATGTACTGAAAAAAACGCTCTTTTTAGTTTTATTGTTTCTTTCCAAATGTTTACTTAAGGTTTTATTAATATTATCCAAAACGTTTACTACTTTTTGTACTAAGAAAATGTGCTCGGATCAATGATTCGGAGGGGGATTTTAATTTACGTTTTCTGGAGAATTTTACCATGATGTACATTGCCATTTGGGGTCTGAATGATCCACGGAGAAACAAATAATTCATTTAATGGCATATAATTGCTCGTATAAGTGCATGCACTTTTTATATCCTCGCATATAAAATGTCAAGAATTCAATTACATCGCATTTTCCTTCGCATCAACGAACTTAGAAGTAAGGCTTAAAATACAAATTTCAAATAGAGATACAAATAAAAAAAACAAGTTTAATAACTCGTAGAATAATTAGTAATAAGTACGTATTTCCACCGGAAAAATTATTCTGTAATACTCTTCCAAGTTAGAATAAAAACATCATCGATACGAAATTGTAAATACAAATTAAAATAAGAGCATTTACATGAAATGCACCCAACTACGGAGGTTATGCACAACGTTTCGTACATGAATTAGTGCAAATTTTCAATTGACGAATTTCCCTCTACCGTTTAGACCTACGGCCACAGATGTACCATTACGGGGGTAAAACTCGCTATTAAATGCATCATTAAGATAATGAGTATTTGATGAAAGTTTAAAAGCTTCATCTCGATATATATATATATATATATATATCCTCTTTCGTGAAAGGTAAAATGATCTGGGAATTGAAGACACAAATAAGTCTTCGTTCACATTACCAAAATCAACATTAATAAAACGCCCGTAAAGCCATGCTAATTCAGCTTTCACGTAATATAATACCACTAAAACGTCGAATTACCATTCAATGGATTATTTATTAATAGCCGGGAGAACATATTTTCAATTAGTACTGAGTATTATTACCTAAAGCTCAAATCCTCTACTATACTATTGACAACATAATGCAATATATATATATATATATGGCTTCTAGTATCCGTTCATTAGCATGATTGTATATAAGGGCAGAACAAAGGAATTTCAAGTATATGGCGGCGAAATTTTGATTATTGGTAAAAACATGTAGTATATCATTTAATATAATTGCACACTTTTAGGATTTCACAAATGAAACGACTGGAGTAACAAATCTTTTCTATTCACAGTTTTTCAAGAAAATTCACCATAAGGTTATAGAGATATATTTTCCATGTAGAACATTCTGAACACATGCGGAACATTCTGAACACATGTGAAACATTCTGAATGCATGTGGAACAATATGAACACATGCGGAACATTCTGAACACATATGAAACATTCTGAACACACGTGAAACATTTTGAACACACGTAAAACATTCTGAACACATATGAAACATTCTGAATGCATGTGGAACAATATGAACACATGCGGAACATTCTGAACACATATGAAACATTCTGAACACACGTGAAACATTCTGAACACACGTGAAACATTCTGAACACATATGAAACATTCTGAATGCATGTGGAACAATATGAACACATGCGGAACATTGTGAATTGATGTAGAACATTGTGAGTACATGTAGAACATTTTGAATACATGTGGAACACTCTGAATACATGTGGAACATTCTGAATGCATGGGAAACATCCTGAAAACACGTGGAACATTCTGAATCCACGTGGAACATTCAGAATACACGTGGAACATTCTGAATGCATGTGGAACAATATGAACACATGTAGAACATTGTGAATTGATGTAGAACATTCTGAATATACATGTGGAACACTCTGAATACACGTGGAACACTCTGAATGCACGTGGAACACTCTGAATGCACGTGGAACACTCTGAATGCACGTGAAACACTCTGAATACACGTGGAACACCCTGAATACACGTGGAACACTCTGAATACACGTGGAACACCCTGAATACACGTGGAACACCCTGAATACACGTGGAACACTCTGAATACACGTGGAACACTCTGAATACACGTGGAACACTCTGAATACACGTGGAACACCTTGAATACACGTGGAACACCCTGAATACACGTGGAACCTTCATTGTACAACGTTCACGTCGTTTCTTCGTAAGTTGTGGTTTTTAGAAACATTAGATACAATTAATTAGATATCACTCATTAATTAAGGACAAGTAAACGTACAATTTTCCAAGTGAAAAAGCCAATTTTTTTCCTGAAAATGGAACAGCCGGTGTTAATGTTATAAAAAAACTACTTAAGAAAAAGTACTAAATGAATAACATATACATAATTGCAAAAATTACGTGAAAATGTGTCGTATAATTGAATGCTCGAAATGTTTAATATCACAATCTTCAAGGAATGAGTTATTATACCAAAAAACGTAATGCATTTTTATGCTAATTTGCAAATTTCCTCTTCTAAAAAAACATTCCTAATTGATTCATATAAAATAAAAAGTCTCCATTTCCTAATTACAACGTGTGAACAATAACAGTTTCGTATATGCTAATGTGTTTTAATCAAAATGTGAACATGTGTAGGTATTTTTTGGGGATCAAGACACACAAAAACATGACGAAATTCAAGGAATAATATTTATCAAAAACCATTCGCTCAATTTAAATTATTTACACGACTGTGAGCATTGTAAGCTTGTGTATTATCACATGATGTATACGTCTTATACACGACGGTGACATGTTTTGCCCATTAATCATAGTCACCCATAATTTAAATCTCATTCCAATATTTGTACACATAGTTTTTACAATCCGGATGAAAAAACATACATGTGCCATGTAGTGACATACATGTAATATATGGCTTTCTCTATATATGTATACAGGGTGTCCCTAAACTGCATGTACAACTTGATATAGGTGACAGGGGACACCGAGACAAACATGTTTTGCCAAATAATGAAGGGGACATTTAAGGGTTCAGTAAGAGTACTCTGGTCCATACATGGCCATCAGTGGACATAGTTCATGGGCATATAACGGTAAAATCTGGCAATTCAGTAAAAAAATATTGTCTATAATATGACAAGTGTAAGCCTCATATCATTGTGTTGTTTCAGCTCGTACAAGCGCACGCACGCACGTGCGTGCACGAGTTCTTGTTTTT
>JAQGBW010001084.1:0-29845 GCA_034698625.1 Julus scanicus | reverse complement strand
AAAATATGGTTATGTTTCCCTTTACCCAGAATCCCTTGCGCGTTACTATGCCCATGTGTGTTTGGAAATAATGACGTCAACGGTAACGGTGATTTTTTGTGCTAAATCTCTCTAATATAATTTTATGCACATTTTTTTTACCATTTCATATGCCCTGAAGGAACCTGAAGAACCCTGAAGGTCTGAGAAACCTTGATCCTCATGCATGTTATCCCCAAATCTGCATACAAAAACATCCACAATCTTTTATTTTGTAATACATTTGTATTATTTTTTTCTGAAAAAACACAAAAAAAGTTTTCTTGAGGCTCCCGGACGCACAGACCGATATTTCAGGCTTTAAGCCCGGGTGTCCCGACATAGGCTGCGTAACCGTTTTATCTCGCATATCTGAGTAGCCAATCAGTTAGCGGTGACAGACAGGGGCAAAAAACTTACAAATGAACCATCTATCAGATACAGAAGAGGGGGGTAGGGGAACCCCCACAGCACCGTGCTGCCCCAGGACGGGAAACGTTCACTATAAACATACTGCAATTTCAAATAAAAAACGGAAAAGGTGTGCGAGGTTTAAATCTATTAAAAAAGTATGAATAAGTATGTAACCCGCTCTCGACAGCGCGTTGTCTAATAAACGAACAAAGTTCTGGAAGTGTACATGGCACGCACAACGAGGAAAAAAAAATTCAATTCGAGATGAAAAAAGACAAAAGCCATTTTTCAAAAGCCTTGTCAAAACGAACGCGCATGTGACAAATGGGAGGAAGACCCCTGGTGAGATATGAAAAATGGCACAAAGGTAGAGCATAGATATTAGATTCAATACGGCATTCGTGTGAGTGACATTAGAAACACGTAAAGCAAGATGGCCGCCGACGCCATTTTTCTCGTGCTCTGCATGGGGACTGGGGTGCTTACCTTTGATCCGCCTATAAAAGAACCTTTGATATCAAAATAGCCACTTAAACTAAAAGCTCAAACCACTTAATTGTTTTAATAGCAGTAGCAATTGTTAAAACGTACACAGTTACAAAATCCAGTAAATTTTACAGGAATAATCGAGTATAAAATGTGAAGGAAATATGCATATACAGGGTGGCCACACAAAAAAGAGAAACCTCTTTCAAAAATTCGAAACTTTTTTGCTTTTTAATCAAAGTAAATCCAATTTTGCACAAATATAGCCAATTGTTTTAATAGCAGTTTCAACTGTCAAAAACTACAGTTACAAAAACCAGCAAATTTTACAGGAATAATCGAGTATAAAATGTGAAGGAAATATGCATACACAGGGTGGCCACACAAAAAAGAGAAACCTTTTTCAAAACTTCGAAACTTTTTGTTTTTTTATCTAAGTAAATCCAATTTTGCTCAAATATAGGCAACAGAAGTGCTAACAAAACAGCTATTTCAATTTGTATACTCAAAGTGTCCTCCATTTGTTGCAACACCAGGTTGGCCATACAATTTTCATTTTGAATTTCCCTGACTTTTCCCTGACTAAATCACAAAATTCCCTGACCTAAACTTATTCGCTAATGCATACATATTTTTAGTCATAATGAAATGTATAAAAGCACTTTATTTGGCATTTTCAAATTTTAACAAGCAATTTCAAAGAATATTAAAAACAGCATTTATCAAACTGAACATGACTGCAGCTTTCATTGTTACACAGCCAACTTGGCTCTCTTTTGGACAAATGTCCAATAACAGCACATAGGAAAAAAAATGTTATTGCTGGGATGGCATTTTGCTTGGAAAGTGGAAAATTTCCCTGACCACTTACTAATTTCCCTGACTTTTCCCTGACCACCTTTTTTCCCCTGACTTCCCTGACGTCTTAACTCTTTGACATCGCGAATCTTTGTTTGGTACACTTTTTTTCACCAAATTCTCCCAGATGAAATAATTAACGGGGTTCAAATCGGGGCTATTGAGTGGCCAAAAGTTTAGATGGTATAAAATTTGGAGTCGTCTTTCAATGGAGAAAAAAATGCACCGAACAAAGTTTCGTGATATCAAAGAGTTAAAGAGTCCCTTACATTCCATTAACACATTTACAGCAATCCATTTACATATCACGGAAAGATCCTGTTAATTCTGCTTCCGGTATTTTCTCGTAACTTTTATTGATTTTTTTAAAACTGTATATATTGTAGTACTATGGCTACAAAGGTTGAATTGACATCCGCAAAGGCTGTATTAACATATTTGCAAATGCTGAAACTATAAACATATGCAAAGGCTGTATTGACATATTATGTAAAAGCTGAATTGACATTCAGTATTTTCAGTCTTTAGCCTCGGTTGTCAGCCACTTTATGACAAGGTCACAGCAGCTATTATGATGTCATGGTTATTTATCGAAAATACTGGATTTGCATTGTTTGTCAATGTTTTAATGACCAGGACAAAAATACCAGCTTGACTGAAACTTGGTACGTTACCACCTTAGAAACCCATGACGAATCTAAATAAAAATCGAACGGGATTTGAAATGTTTTTTGTTTTGTTTTCTCGCAGAATCTTTTATCCGTACATTGTTTTTCTTCAACGAAACATCAACAAAGTAGCTAACGTTAGGAATTTCGACGCGTTTTGTTGATAGATTTGCGTAGAAGAAAAACAGTCATTCGGGCGAACCATTTCCAAAATAAACTCATAAAAAAGGAGAACTGGGCAGAGGGAAAGAAACCAAAACTCGTTTTATTTGACAGCCCCACTTATAATACTGAATCCAGCATTCGTCCTCTTGTGAAGCACAATTAATAAAGAGCAGGATTAATTATCTAGTAATCTACGTAGGAAGCCATCTTTGAATTTCATCTTCAGCAAACATACTCCATACTCAGACGTGCTCTGCCTGAGAACTAATGATCTTACACAAACAATGAAAATTTGAGATACCTGCATAAAGGCATAGTTAGTCAGATTTTAGGGCTTTTATATGAACGAGCTCCAAGATGCCCGCCTAGCTGCTAGCTGACAGCTACAGGCAATTACCAAAGTCAATGTAATTTTTCTACTCCGTAGCAAACTAATATGTAGTCTCACTTGGCCGACAGCTTATTTCATCCCCCACATCGCCGACAAACTCATTACAAACGTTTTAGGTCATATAGACCTAGAATTCTTAGATTAGCTTATAAAAAAAACAGATTATCATAAAATTATCCTCTAAACAGATGTTGGCAATAGTGGACAAAAACCGTAAACTGTAGCAAAGGTAGTCTCACTTGGCCGACAGTTCATTTCGCCGCCATTTTCCCCCACATCGCCGACAACTCATCACGAACGTTTTAGGTCATAATAGCAAAAATTCTGAGTCTTAGGTTAGATTAGCTTACTCAAAAAGATTATCATGAAATTATGTTCCAATAATAATAGTGAGTATAGGAAGCATGTTGGCCAAAACCATAGCAAAGGTCTCACTTGGCCGACAGTCCATTTTGCCGCCATTTATTTCTTCCCATCTGGCCGACAAAACTTTAGGTAATAGGAGTAAAAATGCTATAGGTCTTAGGGCAGATTAGCTTATCTTTTAACATTAGAATGAAACTCTAGGAAATATTTTTTGGGAAAAGTGGGCCGAAACCGTAGTAAAATTAAATAGTCTGTCTCACTTGGCCGACAGTCCATTTCGCCGCTATTTCCCCCCAGATCGCCGACAACTCATTACAAACGTCTTATGTCCTAGGTTAGATTAGCTTACACAAAAAAAGATTATCATGAGTTACCAATATGTGGGCCAAAACTGTAGCAAAGGTCTCACTTAGCCGACAGTCCATTTCGCCGCCATTTTCCCCCAGATCGCCGACAACTCATTACAAACGTCTTATGTCCTAGGTTAGATTAGCTTACACAAAAAAAGATTATCATGAGTTACCTATATGTGGGCCAAAACTGTAGCAAAGGTCTCACTTGGCCGACAGTCCATTTCGCCGACAGCCAATGAAAAACGCCTTAGGAATTAGTACAGGTTAGGTTAGAAAGTTAGATTAGATCAGGTTAAGTAATAAAAAATAACATTGTCGGCGAAACGAGAATCGTCGAAATAGACTGTCGGCAAAGCGGACTTTAACCGCTGCAAATAAAATGTGTACGCCCACATCCATCTTGATGCTTATTACACAACATATTTTCCAACTTCGCTTAAGGATGAAGCCCCAAGATGGCGCCGTAAATTGCGACATGCTAAATCTCTCGAAATCCCTAACAATCCATCTCTTAGATTTGGCCTCGTGATTAGTTTTCCGCACGGCATCGCATGCCCAATTCCGTAAATCCTCTCGGGGCAAACACAAAAACGCGACATCAATTCATTTTCCGCGAATTATTTCATACATGTTCAAGCAGCTTATTCGCATCTAATATTGTTGACCTAACGTGCAACTTTTAGAAATGAAGTGCACGTAAGCGAATTGAGCACGATTTCACTTTTAGCATAGATTTTTTTTGTTCTGTTCGTGTAATATATCAGAAACGATTCTGGAGTCCACATCAATTCCGTCTCCGATAACATTTCGGATATGCGCTAGTCTAGACCATCAATTTGTAAATATTTCCATTTCCTGGGTGAATTCTGCATGCGTGTCTTACATCTGAATGATGATCAAAATTGTGCTTTTAAACAAATTAAATAAAATAGGATAGACATCGCCACAAGCTTGGGGAATTTCGTGCAGAATCTAGGGTGTAGTAAAGTCAAAATCGACTTGGATCAAAAATGAAAATCGCAAAGATTCCACAAATTGAGACTGCCCCTCGACTTCGAAAATCCATACTTAAACACGAGGTATTCGCATCTCCGAGAAACTAGAAAATCTCGAGATGCTCTCGCCAATGGACACACTTCTGACACACTTCTATCGCTATAGTTGCCTCTCTGATAGCAGCTCGCAAAATACGACATTGTTTGAATTTTGAGAGCTGTTATGTGGCATATTTCCACAATAAGAAAACTCCGTGTTTAACTCTCTGCGATTGCCCAAGTGGACAAAGTTTTGAGAGTGCTCGCGAGAACATTTTGACGAGATGCTCGCCGTGTTTACTCGCGATAGTGCAATCGTCTGAAAAATACTTAAATGGGGAACAAATAAATTTTCAGACAATTTCGATGTTTTTAAACAAGTTTCTAGGCACAAACTACAAGTATAAATCTGGCTCGATTCCTCAAAATGGCTAGGACATGTTATAAGATTGTTTAGGGCATCTTGTAATCACTTGAAGGCAAAGTTGAATTACAAAACTTTTCAAGAACCACTATTTTTCAGATTGAAAGTTCACATTGATCTTTGCTAAACAACAACAACAACAACAACAAAATTCTCAGATACTTTGAAGTTTTTAAACATGTTTCTAGAACAAGAACTACAAATCTGGTTCTAGTCCCAAAAATAATGGACACGACATGTCTCATGACTAGGACATGTTGTGAGATTGTTTAGGGCATCTTTTAATAACCGAATGGCAAAGTTAAATCACAAAACTTTTCAAGAACAACTATTTTTCAGATTGAAAGTCCACATTGATCTTTGCTAAACAACAATAAAGAAATTCCCAGATACTTTGCTTTTTCTAAACATGTTTCTAGAACTCGATCTGAACAGCATCCAACTAAGTTTGACAAGACACAAACAAGAAGTATAAATCTGGTTCCAGTCCCCAAAATGATGAACCCGCACATGTCTCATGACTAGGACATGTCATGAGACTGATAAGGGTATCTTTTAATAACTGAATGGCAAAGTTGAATCGCAGATCCTTTCAAGAACCACTATGTTTTAGCTTGAAAGTTAACATTAATCATTGATAAACAACAACAAAGAAATTCCCAGAAACTTTGCTTTTTCTAAACATGTTTCTAGAACTCAAATCTGAAAACATCAAACTGAGAAAACAAGGCACAAACAAGAACTACAAATCTGGTTCGAGTTCCCAAAATGATATAGACATATTAGGGCATCTTTTAAAAACCGAAAGGCATGCAAAGTTGAATCACAGAACCTTTCAAGAACCACAATTTCTTCAGATTGAAAGTTCACATTGATCTTTGGTAAACAACAATAAAAAAATTCTCAGATACTTTCATGTTTCATGTGTCTTATATGAATCTGGTTTGATTCCCCAAAATGATGAACTCTCATGTCTCATGACTAGGACATATGTTATGAGATTGTTTAGGGCATCAAACGGAACTTAAGTGAACATACCTAAATCCTGGGGTTTGGTCTCAGGCAAACTTGGTTCACACAGGGCGAAATAGCGCACTAAGTTCGACAGGAGCCAAGCACAGAGGACGAAACTTCCTGCAATTGGTTTCATTTTCACTTCCGGTTAATAAATTCCAATGGGCGTTTAATCACTGGACGCTAGACAGGCACACAGTCGTGACTAATCCATGTTCAACCAAAACCCGCGAACCAGCAAATCCCGGCTAAATTTCCACGTGGTCGTAGAGTTCGACCGTCGAATCACGAACGCCGCTGAAAGGCGAGTTACGTCGGCGTGCCTCGTTACGCTAGGATCGCGTGTCGATAGAGCGCACCGAAAGCAACCTAACCTTACCGCACCACGAACAAGCAACGAATGGGAGCGGCATGCGGAGGGGATGAGCACCGCGATCCCGGCATGCCTTGGGGCGTGCAGGCAGCGCCGCGGTGGACGAGGGTACAAGGGCATATTCCATACAGGTGGATAATGGAGGAATCAAACTATCATCATCATCATCATCATTTTCATTATCATCATTATCCCCATTACCATCATTAGAAATATATACTATCATTATTATGGACCTATAGCGTAGGTCCTCTGAATCGAAAACTCGGATAAGGGGTGATCCATAAATTATGTCACACTTTTTTGCCTCTTTTTAAACACCCCCACCCCTTTGTCACAATTGTCACAAATTTTACTACACCCCATCCATAATGATGTCACAACCCGTCGATTACCCCCTCCCCCCAAATTATTTTTTAATAATTCTATATTCTTTTATAATTTTATTTGTTAAAATACTTAAAAATATTAAAAAACTTAATTTTAAATTAATGAAACCAATGTTGATATTAATAACATTCTATTAAATAATACATTGCTATGATGATTGATCAGTAGCAATCGAGAAGAAAGTTTTAAGTCACTACAGGACCCAAATTTTTTTTTCCGACTTCTATTCAAAATTTCAAATGTTAAAAAAAATATTAAAAAAATTTACCGCATATTTTTTACCGTTTGAAATAAATTTTGATTGTGTGATGCCACATTACCGAACCACCCCTTCACCCCTTGGTTACAATTGTCAAAAAAACCCACCCACCCCCTAGGTGTGACATAATTTTTGAATGGCCCCTAATACAGATTAAGCATATTTATTTCTTCTAATATTTCCACTATTTGAAATATACGAAGGCTGATCAAAAAGTTCCGGGACAAATTTAAATGCCTGTCAACGGAGCGCCGTAGAGTAGTATGGTTAACAGCATAATGCCCTATTTCCACCAGACCGAAAACACTCGCATTTTCGTGTGCTAGCAGAAGTTTTCCCACTGCGCATGCGCACTGGTGTCATTGTGCCTTTACGCTGAGCGGATAACCACGCCCATTTGGTCTGCTAAAAATATTTTCGTTTTCGGATATTATTTCTTGCCTACTCTCGGTTTGGTGGGAATACACGGAATGGTCATCTGCTGGTGACGCTTCGGCATACTTTCCGAGCATCTAGGTATGTTGGCAATAGGGCATTAGTTGCTGTGACATTTCCTGAGCTCAGCTGTTTTTTTGTAGATTCTATACAACTTTATTTGTTGTGAAGTAATAAACGTTTATATGATAGGGTAAAATATGCCAACATTAAAATCACAATACCTGCATACATTAGTGCTACCTGTAACGGATTTCCGTTTGCTAAACAAAACTTAAGGAGGATTTTCGGAAGTTATAAAAAGGGGTCCCTGTTTCCAGCGATCTATAGTTGGTTAATAATTTTCTAAACCATACTATAACATTATATGTCCGATTCAAAATCGCCATAATATACCAACAAATCAACTATTGTGTATCGAAATTAAATGAATGATTGTTTTTAAATTATTTTATAATTTTTTAAAAGTATAAATAACAGAGTAGATGTTTATTTTGCGAGAAATTTGAACTTACCAAAACTTCTTGTTTAGCCAAATTATATCCCAAACTCATATATTAGTAGTAAGGACACAAAAGTCAATGACTTACCTATAAATGCAAAAAAGGTAGGACAAAATTAGACATAGCGAATACTTGAAACAAGTTGCAGGATTTATTTCTCAAATACTTTATAAGAATTGTTAGTGTTTATCATTTTTTTAACTGGCATTGATATAATCATTAATTGTGTTTTATGTATGAGTTTATACTTTCCTGACATAGTGTATGACCTGTTTCTAACATGTTATTTAACATGTCAAAATTTAGACTTGCTAATTAATGCATACATTGTATGTGGATTTCACATTTGACTGTTTTCAACTAATATGCTCTTGAAACGATAATGGCAAACTACAATTAGCATGGCTTTTCTCATGTTTACTCTTTTATGACATGTAAAAAGCATGTTATTTTTATGCAAGTTGTGTACTTGTATAAAAATAACATCTAAGTAACACATTTCGTCATTTTTGTTGGTCTTTTTTTTACCAAAACAATTACATCTTTACGACCAAAGAACATTAATCGAGTTGGTCATTTTTTGATCTTAAAAATAACCAAAACATGACACAATTTTCGACGTTAGACGTGTTTTTTAAAAAAAATGATCAAATTTCCAATTGCTACTTAGGCATTGTCGAAGACATAATTGCTAATTAAACCAAGTTTACTTCCAAGGGCTTGTGTTTTAACAGGGTTTGAAACCCTATCCTTTTCAATGGGTAAATTTGCAACGACACTCACAGCCAAACAAAAAGAGATTAAATAAAAATAAAAAAAATTTAAAATAGCTTGATAAATCAGCAAGGTCATTCGCTTGTCGTTTTTCACTTTAAAATAGTGTATTTTTTAAAAATTAATAAACAAGTTTGAAAAATGTGTGTTATTTTGCACATGCTGCCAGCAGGTGGCAGCATGAGACAGGCAAGTTGTGAGTGCAAAAATTCAAATAATAATTTAAATTTAAAAAAATCTACTTTTTTAAAGTAAAAAAAGACCTTGCTAATTTATCAAGCTATTTTAAACAATTTTTATTTTTATTTAATCTCTGTTTGTTTGGCTGTGAGTGTCGTTGCAATTTTACCCGATGAAAAGGATAGGGTTTCAAACCCCATTAATTCACCAAATAATATAATTCTTCAAAACAGCCCTTCCATTGTGCAAATCCGGAAGTAAGAGACTCCACCTGGCGGTTAATCAAAGCTGTAGGTGGGTGAACCAACCGCGCAGCACCAGATACATACCCAAAATGCTATTAAAATATTAGTTAAAATAAAGTGGCATATAAAAGCGTGATAAAGAGCTAGCGTCTCATCAATTAGCACGGGGTAATTAAAAGGCGGCAACAAACTCATTGACTATGCAAATTGCTCTGAACTGGCAAATTCGCTGTCGCACAAGGCAGCTTAAGAAAAACAAAAGAACCTGGTTTCGAACCTAAGAAACGTGCGAATTAAAGGCAAATTAATTGAATGCGCAAAAAGGATGACGAGCCATATGAGCCTATGCTAATTACGACGCGCAATAACGCCTCGTTAATTACGTCGACATTTCTTCACAACGAGTTAAGCCTTTGATTGAATTGAGCTTTATAAACGACTTGCGAGTGCATTAACATGCTACGTGGAATCTGCATAATTGCAGTTGCCTGTGCATCAAGGGACGTGAAATACGAGTGCACGTTAATTGAGTCGGTGTCATGGCCGCCATACATGGAATCCTATGCATGGTGATGTTATGCCAAAAATCTCTCTCGTGCCTATACAGGATGCCTCACTTGTGGGCCATTCAATTCAACTCAGTAACCTATACAGTCAGAAAATAAATTTCATATGGTATAGGGGTCGTACCCAATCATTTTAGGAGAATGTTATATGTACGTCAATAGCGGATCCATAAATTATGTCACACTTTTTCGCCTCTTTTTAAACACCCCCACCCCTTTGTCACAATTGTCACAAATTTTACTACACCTAAATCTATAATGATGTCACAACCCGTCGATTACCCAGCCCCCCAATTATTTTTAAATTATTCTATATTCTTTTATAATTTTATTTGTTAAAATACTTAAAAATATTAAAAAACTTAATTTTAAATTAATTAAACCAATGTTGATATTAATAACATTATATTAAATAATAGATTGCTATGATGATTGATGAGTAGCAATCGGGAAGAAAGTTTTAAGTCATAACAGGACCCAAATCTTTTTCCCGACTGCTATTCAAAATTTCAAATGTTAAAAAAATTTTAAAACATTTTACCACATATTACCAATTTCACGATATTTTTCAGATTATTCTGATTATTGGAGTTTTTCTGAACTCGAAGGTAAATTCCACCATAAAACTGGTGTTTTGCACAGATTTAGACATAATTCCTGACTTTCCTGAGATTTTGTAAGTTAAAGTACATTTGGGACAGGAGACAAATTTCTTCTGTTTTTCAATGACTTTCAGAACTCAATCAAACAGAAGAACAAAAACTGAAAAATACCTTCCTATAAATTTTCAAGCAGCCCATCGTTACCAATTCCATGATATTTTTCACATTTTTCGGATGAATGGGAATTTCCTGTAAAAATTTGACAATAAATTTCCAAGCACCCCTTTCGCTACCAATTTCACGACATTTTTTAAGATTATTCTGATTAATGAAATTTTTCTGAACTCGAAGGGAAATTCTTGCATAAAACTGGTGTTTAACACAGATTTAGACATAATTCCTGATTTTCCTGATATTTTATAAATTAAAGTATATTTGGGACTGGGAATAAATTTCTTCTGTTTTTCACTGACCTTCAGAACTCAATCAAACAGAAGAACAAAAACTGAAAAATACCATCCTATAAATTTCCAAGCACCCAATCGTTACCAATTCCATGACATTTTTCACATTTTTCTGATGAACGGAAATTTCCTGACCCAAGTATTGTATACAGGGTGTCCAGTAAGTTTGATGGGAAAAACTCATGCATATTTCAAAGATTGCAAGACTTTTTTATAGACATAATGGCCTCATTTTCAGAGGTGCTCAAAGCCAAGCACATTTCCAATTTTATACATGAATACCATGTATCCAACAATATTTCAGTGATTTGATACAAAAGAGGCTGATATAACATTCGAGTGAGACTACTCCCAACATCTACAGTGTCACTTGAAATAGCAATGTTCATGTCACTTCGTTTTAGCCGATTTCTATGCCAATTGCCCCTCTTCTATACACACTCTATACATTGTTCGTGTTCAAAAAAATTGCCTTTTGCCACAATCTACATTTGAAAGTGCATTTCCGAAGCAGCAGCACTATTTCCCCCAATTCCCCCTCCACATTGCAGTTGAGTTGTTTCCTGGTGATGTTTCTGTAAACAACATCATCATCAATATATTCTTCACACCTTAATGCTCAACTTGATTAATATCTCTCACTATATATATAATCCACATTTCTTTCACCGGCTCTAACATGTTTCCTTTTCCTCGCCAGTTATACTGTATATATATATATATATATATATATATATATATATATATATGCAAGCATTGAAGCAACAATATAATTAATCACAGGAGAAATCATATTTCCAATTAATGTGGCTTTGACAGGCCGAGCTGAGAAAATATGTGCTTTCTGAAAGAAAAAAAAAAGCGAAAAAAATAACGATCACTCCCGAGATTTGATCAAAAAACTTATTTTTCAAGATTAAGAAAGAACCGAGATTGCGCTATTTCTAAATCGAGCAGAGTTGAAGTGATAAATTCGTCAAAATTACGATTCTGGCAACATCCAAGGGAATTATAGAGGGAGTTATTTTAAACTTCAATACAGTACAGCGCAATTTCTATAGCTTATTGATGAGAATAGTTTCTGCACTTATGGGAATGCCATGTTTCCAAACATTTAATGTAGATACAACTTTTATAAAGGTTAGGTGACCACAAAAAAGGAGACTTTTTTTTCATAAATTCGTAACTTGTTTTTTGTTTTTTAAGGACAGTTTCAGTGCAAATTGAAATACCTCCTTTGCTCCCTATATTTTTGCGAAATTGGATTTACTTCGATTAAAAGGCGGGGCTAAAGCCTATACATGCCATGTAATTTTTTTCAAACACAGATTTGGGCAAAGTAATACAAATATGCACAGTAATTTTTTTTTATTATGATCAATTATATTAAATGAACTAAATAGAGCATTTTTTTTAAAAAAAAATTACCCTTTAGCTTTTTATATAAAAAAATGTTTTTTAAAACGTGTGTAGTTTATTATTTTGATTTGAGGGGGTAGCCCGTGTCTTACAATTCATCAGTGTAAGTTGAAAAATCCATTTATTTCAGGCGTTTCACTGAAAATATTCAAATAATAACGTTTCTACATGGTAGTTCATACTCTAATTAATATTAAATCGCATAAATATATTGTAGAATTTGTTTATTCTTTCAAATTCTGTGTTTGAAAAAAAAATACATGGCAGGTATAGTGCTTGGATTTGGCTTGTGCCCCACCTTAAAAAAACAAAAAAGTTACGAATTTCTAAAAAATTTCCCCTTCTTTTGTGACCATCCTGTAGCATTTCTTGTATAATATCCAGTAGCACCTTTATCATATTTCATATTATATCACCGTTATTTCTATACATTTATAATAACTTCTTTTATAAGTTTTGAAGTAATATATAGATTTATAATATTCATAACTTCAAGGGTAAGTAAAATAAGCATCACAAATCCACATATATAAGTATCAAGAAACAGGATGTGTTGCCTGCTTATGATGCAAGGCTGTCAAACAACAAACTTTTCTGGGTGGTCCTTGTTGCACAGAAGCAGACAGGAGAATATTTATGCTCAAAAATTAGAATATCGGCGATTTGCATTTTTTCTCTGAAAATTCTTTGCTTCTGCTCAATTTCCCATTGCCGTCCATCTCCCCGCAAATCCTTTGACACCAACCCATCTGTGATAACGAGCCTGTATTTATTTGACATGACATCGCACAATTCACCAAAACTGCTACAAAACGTGTTCAAAAAAACTATTTCAAGCAGGGTAAAAAATCCCAACAAAGGATTCGAGATATTTTCTGTCTCTTTAAGGATTCAACTTCATAAATTCTAGCAGAAAACTCTTGCTTCATGGCAACAATAACTTACGGCTAACGTCTCCCTTGAAACACAAGAAAACCATAGTTTGAGAATTAACATATTAAAATCTAAAACACGTGCAGCATGTTGTTAATGATGTTTTTGGCTTTTTGAAACGCGTCTGTAATGTGGTATACAAGCATTAAAATGCTTCATTTCCATAATGGATGTTTCCGTAAAACATTTCCCTTATGGAAATGAAACATACTAATGCTTCCATACGCGTTTTAAAAATGTAAACAACGTCATTAAACACATCCTGTGTGTGTTCTACATTTTAACATGTACTTTTTATTCTACGTCATTTATAATAGATTAAACTTACGTGATATCACTTGTGACTAAATTTACACATTATATAAAGGATGGAATGGACATTGTGTGGACAGGGGGCAGAGGAAATTTTTGAAGGAATTTTGGGGTGCCTTTTTTGAATGGCTACCATACTATAATTGGAAATGTCCTATATGAACATATCAGAAACTGCACAAATGCGAACATATCAGAAACTACACACATATAGACATATTAGAAACTGTGCACATATGGACGTATCAGAAACTACACATATGCACGTATCAGAAACTGTACACATATGGGCGTATCAGAATTTGTACACATATTTACATATCAGAAACTGGGCACATATGAGCATATCAGAAACTGCACACGTATAGACATATCAGAAACTGCGCCAATGTGGACATATCAGAAACTGTTCACATGTGAACGTATCATAATTTTTACACATATGGGCGTATAAGAAACTTTGCACATAGTACATATGGCCTATCAGAAACTGTACAATGTGGACATATCATAAACTAATCAAATGCGAACATACCAGAGTCTGCACACATTTTCGACTTATTAGAAACTGCACATATGGGCAAATCAGAAACTTTACAAATGTGGACATACCAGAATCTGCACACATATGGACGTATCAGAAACTGAATACATATGGACATGTCAGAAACTTTACAAATGTGAACATACCAGAATCTGCACACATATGGACGTATCAGAAACTGAACACATATGGACATGTCACAAACTGTACACATTTGGACATATCAGAAACGTACTGCACATGTATGGACATGTCAGAAACTGTACACATTTGACAAATGCATTTTTTGTCTATACATGAACAGATGCATTCGAATAGTAGCATTTTATCTGATTAGTTAACTTTAGTGAATCAATTAAGAGACTTAAGTTTCCATAACCCTTTTCTCCCCAAGTTCCTGTACACAACTACCATAACACAAGAAATTTCAGGCGTTACATAAAGTAAAAATTGATTGTAATGATTATAACATCATTATCAATCCTGATGTAAGATTTCAGAAGTCCAATATTTGATTTTGGAATGTATACTCTTACAGGATTTCTTAGAAATAGACCACCTTGATCCCCACACACAGAAGACTTCAGCAGCTTGTAATCCGATTAGTTCTACAAGCATTATTTTAATTCAGTATATTTAAGGAACAAGACAACAATCAACCCACAGGTGAATAAAAATGAGAATGAATCGTATTTCAAGCCAAGCATAAAGTCACGAGGCAACATTTTTGAGGGTTTTTCTTTAGTTTTTTTTTTTAAATGCTTGTTTTTCACTTTCGCCTCTCATGCCTCCTCAAAAAAATTCCTTGGCAGTCAAAAGTACCGAAATTGCCTTCTTTTAATTGAAAATCATTGTCAAGCTATGTTTGGCACGCAGAAAACATAATATTGTGGGCTTTGAGAGCAACATTTGGTTGACCCCTCCTCGCGTTTAATCTGAAATTAAACCCCAAAAAGTCGCTGGGGGCGTTGAGCTCGCCTCGAAGATCAAAGGGGCGCTCAACGATGCCATCAACATGGGCTGTCACCACACTAAATTACTCCTAAAAGGCCATCCCATGAACCCCAGGCACCCCACAACCTCTAAACACAAGTTTACGACACTTAAGGCACTCTGGTGTCCAACCAGGGGTCTAATAAGAAAGAATCTGCCCTTGATAGATGAAGTCATGGGCAGCTTTGATGCTCTGGAGTGTTCATACCATCAACATTCATTGATTAATTGTATTTGTTTCATGAAATTCGTTTAGACAAATGTTGGATGAACTATGTCTGTTAACGTGTTTCTTGGACAATGAAGTTTGCAGAAATGATTCTTGAACAAGACGATTCTGCTGAAGTGACTCTTTGTCAACACTGGAAGAAGTGATTCTTAGACAAGGAATTTCTGTCATTATCAATCTTATCTAACGATTTTCTGTACATGAAATGCTTGGACATGGACATTCTTGGATATGAGAATTTCAAAGATGTGATTCTTTGACAAAGAATGTCTATGGTTGTGATTCTTTGACAAAGAATTTGTACGGCTGTGATTCTTTGACAAAGAATTTCTATGGCTGTGATTCTTTGACAAAGAATTTCTATAAATGTGATCCTTGATCAAAGAATTTCGATGGATGTGATCCTTGATCAAATAATTCTATTGGATGTGATCATTGAAAAATGTTTTCTAAGGATTACATCAAGGATCATATCCAATAGAAATTCTTAGATCTAGGAATATTGAATGATGTAGACACCAAGACTTGTTTTCCAACCCTTATTCTACGAACCTTAATTAAATTGCACAACGTTTCTGTTACAGTTAAGCGTGGTTCTGTACAAAACGGCGCATGTGCCATGCATGAGCGCCTCTAGTGGCCAAATTTGCTGGGGGACAGCCCAGCGTTGTCCATCTAGAGCATTTCCATTGATTTTGCTCTTTTAGGAAAGGATTTTTTGTGATATTTGGGAAATTTAACGTGAGTTTTTGAAATTTGAGAGTGGAAATTCCACTTTGAGAACGTGTAGGCCCCGTGCAAACCATTTTATTTAAACAAAACGGCCTGTTTCACTTACATACATACAATAAATTTCTGTCTTGTATTGGAGTTTTTAGGAATCCTGTGATATGAAATCTTGGAATTGACGTTCCTAAAGTTGTTTTTACAACATGGAACACAACAATTTCACTTCATAATGTTTGAAATCCCTTTTGAAAGGCGAAAAAAACACGTGTAACTCAATGACACGTTTTTGGCCTGTCCCCCAGGAAATGTCCTAAAACAACCTCAGAGGGCGCTAAACGTAATGTAGACCTCCTCTATTGCAACTGCTGATCAACAATACAAGTTTCTTATAAAATTTATGTTCACTCAAATGCAAATGCTATTCCCGAATTATACATAAACTGGACAAAGCACTCTTTGATTTGACCAGATAAATAGTCAATAAGGCGTTAGGCAATAATGGCGATTGGCACCCAACCCGGGTTAATATAATCAACATTTGGTCGACCCCAATTTACCCAACTGCAGATAAAACTGGTTTTAATCATACATCACACCAATGGGTTGTTTTGTGCAACCCTGCAAGATTGGACAAAGCGTGACTGGCAAGCTCCCACCGGATCCAATCTTCCAATCAGCGATTTATTTGCGGTTATCTATCTGTCCCTCGAATTCACCACGGTCAGAACAAGAGAGCATAGTTTCTCGAACTGGGTTTATTTTTAAATTTCCGCTATGGAAGGTTGTTACATGGGTGGGGTTGAGTTGGCAGGTCGAGAGAGGGAAAAAATGAAACTTTTGAACAAGGGGTGTTAGTGGCCAGGGCAAGAAGACGAAGAATAAAAGCACAAGCATCATGTTTTAAAGATGAGAAAAGTTCACAACACGATGCTTCAGTGGAGATAGAAGAGGAGGATGGAAAGCAAAAGAGTCTGGAAGATATGAAGAAAACTTAAGGCGAAAACATGACGGACCAATGGCTGGAAAGCCGACATTTCTCCAGAATGCAGAAGATGATGATGATGAAGAAGAAGGAGAAAAGAAAAAAAAAGACGAGATATTTAGACACGCTCTTAAAGTGATTCTTCTTGTTGCATCCTTTCGCGATAAATCATGAGCCAGGCACAGTTGTTGGTGAATAAAATATAATAGATGTCACGTGACTGACCCGTTGCCGAAAACGCTATACGGTACGTGGGCTTGAAATGTGCAAAGATTTCTCCACAAAACGAGAGATAGACGAGACTAAAACAAAGTTTTGAGAGGAAAAAAAACTGGAGCCCATTCAGAAAATCTTCCTAAAAGCGTTTATTACTGTAATACATATTAAGGAAACACTTCCATAAAAATAACGGAATGCCACTATAAAATTACCAAAATTGCTCTACAATAGTCGTGGTACTATTTTTTTAATAGCCGTCACACTCAAATCCAATTACATATGATTTTTTTAAGTTGGAATTTGCTTGGAAACAACTGTGGAAAACATAGAAAACCCCAGTCAAGATATCCCGGGAATCGATCCCAGGTCTTCCGTTTGAAAAGCTGATAAGATACCCAGGTGAAAAAAACAATAGAGATTTCTATTGTTTTCTATTGTTATTTGGAACGTTGTTTTCTATTGTTATCAACAAAAAATTTCTATTGGTTTTCTTGGTTTCAATTGTTTTCTATTGTCCCAAACTATATAATCCCAAACTTTCCCGAGATGTTGGGACTGGGGACACATTTCTTCTGGTGTCCATTTCCCATTTCACTGACCTTCAAAACTTCATTAAACAGAAAATCCAAGAACTGAAAAATGCCATCATTAGTGGACGTCCACAATGTGTCCACATGCCAGCAGACCCCCTCGCCCTCTCTCTTGAGGACGCCTTTTTTGAATGGCCCCTAAGTACACCCAAATTTACTTTACAGTCGAACACCTAATACTATCGTTAAATTGTATTTTTATTAACTTAGGGCTATCCTTTGGAAAAATCCTTTACCTCGTATCTTCAGCATTAATGCATATTACTGCATATTCTGCAATGCCATTACAGCTTTTATTGCTTTTATTAGAAACCAATAGAAATCTTTATTGGTTTCTATTGTTTTTTACACCAGGGTATACACATTATCAACAAGTAAATAACACGTTTTCGAAATTATGATGGGTGCAAAAATGCATTGGGTCCGACTCCTGGACAAGTCAAGTTTACCTCACAGAAAGTCCCATTTGGCCCAAAATCCAACCTCGTTGACCTTACGTGGTCATCCTGATCGTCCAGGTGAGTGGCAACCTGGTCGTTTTCGCCCCCTCCAACCGAGGGGGTTTTCGACACCAAGAACCATCGGCCATTAAAGTGCCCCCTTTTGGTCGCGGCACCAACGCCCATCGTAGACATGTCACCTGCCATCAGTGGGCAAAATAAATCAAGTCGAATTTGATGGGAAGCGATCCCCGGACCAGGGCGTCACGCCCGTCCCGAACCCCGGCTGATCGAAACGGGTTTGATAGGCGATAATATGCGCGGGCGCAAACCCGTAAGACGCCCTCAGTTCATCAAACGCTAATCAAGATAAATTGGATAATGACGGGTGCCACGTGACGAACTGTGTCACGAACTTCGGAATTAGATTCGACCCCGGGGGGGTCATCGACTTGAGACACTGAGCAACGTATATCCCAATTACTTCCTATTTGACAATGTTTCCAATTGAAGGAATATTAGAAAGACATTCCTTGGAAACATGTACAATGTCATGGGCGACACCACTTGGCGCCATCTAGAAAACGGGTGATATTATTAGTGGGTGGGTTGAATAGAATTGAAATTTCATAGGAAGGTAGCTAAGAGGATAAGATTTCGAAATAGTGAGAGCATTTCAATAAGTTCATGATAAATTCTGAAATTCGATTGGAAAGTTTGTTGAAGTCTTATAGTTTCAAAGATATGGAATTTGCTGAACTTTCAGCTATCAACGATTTGGAAGTTAGCTGAAATTTCAATGGCCAATTCTAGAAAAGCAAAACCCCATTATTTTCTAATCGGATTCTTGTTAATTAATTCTCTGCATCTCAACACTTTTGATCAAAGACAAAGAATGAAAATTCCACGCCATCTAGAAACGAGTGATATTATTAGTGGGTGGATTGGATTGAATTGAAATTCCATAGGAAGGTAGCTAAGAGGGTAAGATTTCGAAAAAGTGAGAGCATTTCAAGAAATTGATGATAAATTCTGGAATTCGATTGGAAAGTCTGTTGAAGTCTTATAGTTTCAAAGATTTGGAAGTTTGCTGAACTTTCAGCTATCAACGATTTGGAAGTTAGCTAAAATTTCAATGGCCAATTCTAGAAAAGCAAAAACGCATTATCTTCTAATCGTATTCTTGTTAATTAATTCTCTGCATCTCAACACCTTTGATCAAAGACAAAGAATGAAAATTCCACGTAATTTGAAACGTTATATAGCCAGCCATTTCCGACAAACTACACCTACAAGTGAATCGTGCAGATAAGGACTATAAAGTCAATTCTCGTGAAGATCTCGAAAAACTGATCCAGACAAGAGGGAAATTGTCCACAAACAGGTTCCAATGCTCATCAACTTTACTATCTTCCACAGTATTAAGTATCCATTAAGTCGCTCATAATCTTAGTTTACCTATACACAAGAGACCAATGGCACATCTAATGAACGTGTATCATCAGGAAGTGGGAGAGGACTCTGAACCCTTCCAACGTACAAGTACATCCCAGCTGCATCACCAAGCTGGGCAACACGTGGCGCTGCGAACATGACAAACGCTCTGGTGACTAACGATGATACCATGACAAAGTGTATATTTATGGTAGCACGTGCAGTCTTTCAAGACTAATGATTGGGATAAGAAAGGCACTATTTTTACATAGATGCCTAATACACGTTCATCTGTATGCAATGACGTAAAATCATTAAAAATGACACTAGTGTATTGTACCTATGGCATTCCACCAATTATCTCAGCAACTTGTAAATTATATTAGTAAATGTGTACAAGTGATGTCACAAAAGTCCAAGTCCAAGGTGAAAAGAAAATGGCGTCTTGAGAAAATAAAATGCTGCTTCTCTGTGCTATTGAAGCTAGAAAGGGCATAATTTTTGGTAAATTTAGCAGCAATTTGTCAAAAACATATAAAGTGATCTTCACTGTCACTGGACCACATGTTTATTCAATTAAAAACGTTCTATTCCTATTCCAAATGCTTTTAATACTTAATTTACAAGTAACCATATACCAATTACAAATTCACTACAAGTTACGAGCAATTTGCTAATAGCAATACCTTTGTGGAACTGAACACTTGTAAACTGACAAGATTTGCTTGTAACTTGCAAGGTATGGTCTTAACAAATAACAATTGTACACATAATATCTGTGGAACACAACAACTTGTACTTTTTGTAGAAGTATCCCTCTATACCCCTACAAGTATCAGACCATAGTTTTGTGGAATCAGGCCCAGATTTAGTATAAATTTAATCTAACAATGATGTCCAAGTCACTACTGATGTAGAAACATTCTGAATTTCAAAGAGATACAGCCAGATGTAGTATATACTGTCAGATGTAGGAGACAAACAGCAAAACCAAGTCAGCATCTTTCTCAAAAGAATTTATTAACAGTTTATAAATAATTTACACTGACAGAAATGCAAGAATATCCCGTTTCCAAAAAACAAAACCAACGAATGTACTTGTATATTTCAAAAGTAAAATCATTTTGTCATGAACCTGAGATGGCATTTAGGCAACCGAAAATCGGCCAGCTTCAGCATTTAGTGCATGTAACTGCCCTTGGTGTAGCCATGGGGGACGCCATCGACAGTGGCCCGGAAGCCATTATAGTCGGCTACGTAATTCACTTGACGGATTCGGCCATTGGGCTCCCTCAAATGGTAACTGCCTCGAACGCCACCGGCGCCATCGCCAGATTCGTGGCGCCCATGATAGTCTCCGGTGTAGTGGTCGTCCACTGTGTACCCGAAGTGGTAAGGACCTGAGTATCCGTTGTGGTTAATCTGCTGCTGATGGTAAATGTCGCTGGAACCTCCACCAGCGCCACCGCCGTAGTGGCCGGGGAGCGCCGTAACTACGACGCACACTGCTGCCACAATAACAACGATAGCAGAAAAATTCATTTTTGACAAGTTAGTTAAACGAATGAAAACTTAGCTTGTGTTTGGTTACTGATGCTTTATCTGCTTCAGCTTTGCTTGTGATTGCAACTTAGTATTTTATCCCTTTTATACCAGAGTAATTACGGGAAAAAAAACGCGTCAGGAGTAATAAATTGTACGAAATTCAGAGAAATTCAGCCCCAATTAATCTTTCAACCAATTTACAATACATGCTCAACTGGCCATGAACGCAGATTTTTCTATACCATGAAATAAGTAAAGTAAATTTGGTGTTTCCTTAAATTTCATAGAAGTGTTTGTCCAAATTATGTTACACCCTTGATTGCATTCTCATAACATATAAATCATTGTCATTGATTGAACACATATTTCCAGTTCTGACTAGATTTGTAAGAACTTTTTTTGGCGGCAAAACAGGTATATTTAGGTTACTCTTATGTATTTTCATCAGAAATTGTTAATTAAAATTATTTTTCAAAACGTTTTAAACACCGCTAAAAATACAATTATAAATTAGGTTTATTTCAAAATGTTGTGTACAAACAAATATTCAGAAAAATTGCAAAATTTTGTCTTCAAAAGGGCAAAAAATTGTTCTTGCATTTTCCAAATTCAAAAAATGCATTGCTTTATTAAAGTATTATCAAAATAATCCATAGTTTTTATTTTAAAAGAGGTGCCCACTGTAAATATATCATTTTGTGGTATTTGGTGACAGAATAGTTATAACAGTATTGTTTATTTCAACGTCCCATTACTTTTATCACAATATAATGTTCACAAACCATTTGAATGACACATTTATATTTACTAAATATTTTATCAAACTTCCCACAATAAGAAACTATTGACTGGGTTTATGGGTGGTTAAACATGTTTTACTAACAGGTTAAAATAAATTAAAATAGGTATGGTCACAGTTGGTAATAGTCCAGATATATCTCTTATATTTAGGTCGCTTACTATCACTACCTAAATTTCTTAACTTTTTGTGCACTTTTAATCTGGTTTTCTCACAATTGTTCGCCATATAAAAGGCAGAAACAATGTTTGGTAAGTCATAAGTTCCAGCAAGTCAAGAACCGATAGTACTTCAGCTTACAATCGTAAAGTTAACTATGAATTTTTCAACTTTGGTTGTTGTGGTGGCAGCACTGTGTCTTGCAGTTACGGCACATCCTGGCCACTACGGTGGTGGTGGTTCCAGAAACGTCTACCACCAGCAGCAGATTAACCACAACGGTTACACTGGCCCATACCGCTTCGGGTATACTGTGGACGACCACTACACCGGAGACTATCATGGGCGCCACGAGTCCGGTGATGGCGCTGGTGGCGTCCGAGGCAGCTACCACTTGAGGGAGCCCAATGGCCGAATCCGACAAGTGGAATACGTGGCAGACTACCAGGGCTTCAGAGCCACTGTAGATGGGGTCCCACATGGCTATACCAAGGGCAGCTATCACTAGCTTCACTGACAACTGCTTTTGAAGACTACAATTTACATTTTGAATTGTCATGTTCATTTTTTACGAAAATAATGTTGTATATAGCTATTTTGCTTACTAAACTCTTGTACTGTCAAACTATGTGAGTAAACCATTGATAAGTACCTTTAATGAAATGTTTGTCTGCCGTTTACTTGGATCAGCATTTTGCTAGACTAATCATATTATGACCATATCTGTTACATTTTGATTTCATTATCTTGATCTAAAAGGAAAGCAACCATTAATCAAAGCCATTAAAAGTTTTAAAATATATTAAATTTTGGATTTAACTAATTACTAGTCCTTTATTTCCGAATTGGACATATAGACAATGAAAAGTAACAAACATTAAATTTTTATAAGAAGTAAAATTTTACATCCAAATGTAAAAAGTTGAAACTACTTCACAATGGAAAATAGAAAAATCGTTACTTTTATAAAGCAACAACAGTGGATTTAGGTACTATTTGAGAAAGTAGATTGTACATATATGTTAAATGTTGTGTTTATCATGTGCCCATGTACTCAGCTGGTATTTGCATCATATTTCTGTGAAAAGATATTCTTAAGTGTCTGACAATGCCTAAATCTCTGAACAATGTGAACATGCACAAATCCTTGTGCTATCTTCAGAACTGAAGCATAACATAATTAAATACTCAAGTCCAGTATGGACTCAGAATTGAATGCTCAAGTTGTGCTGTGCAGACTACCCTAAAACGAATCAATAACATCACACCACCGAAATCCTTGCCTGAAAGAGGTCAAAAACTGAAGAAAAGTGCCAATCACTATGAGAATCACTATGAGACCATAACCTAACACAAAAACAGTTAGCTGCCACTATGTTAACATGTCATTAAGCAAATATTTCTGCTAGAACAGTTAACAGACGCCTTTGCTCTCTTATGACAACAAGGAAAAATGATGGTTCTGCCCAAAAAACTACAGGAATTGGGGTGTGGTCAATTTCTTCCTATAAATATTTAAATGCCTTAATTTCATTAAAACCATGAAAGGTATGAACATAAATAAACTAATAACCATGAGTTTGATTCAGTGTTAGTTTTTGTGCAGTTCGTCACAGATGTTTGGCACTCCTGGGACCATGTATGTCCATTGCAGACTGCATGGGAGAAGCTTACAAATCTGAATGCAAATGGGGCTGTATTGCATCAGCAGGAGTTGGAATTCCATTTATTTGCTCTGGTCGAATTAATTCTGAGACATACCAGTATGCTGGAGAAAGTTATAGTCTTCAGTGACAAAAATATTTGGAGGGGATGAAGAGGATGCCATATTCCAACAAAACAATGCCTTATGCCAAACCACACGCAGAACTTGGGCATGGGGCATTGTTTTGTTGGAATATGGTATGGTTTCAGCAGAACCAGGTTGAGATGCTTCAATGACCACCACAGAGCCCCAGCCTCAAACCAAAAAAGCATCTGTGGGCTCAAGTGAAGAAAAAACTCCACACTTGAAAATAAAATCTATTGCAGAGCTCAAGAAAGTGGTCCTTGAGGAATGGGAGAAGACACCGCCACCTGTAAGTAAGCGATTAGTGAATAGCTTACCTAATAAGGAAGTAATAAAAAATAAGGGTGTAGCAACAAAATATCAGTTTATGTTTGCTTATTGAATAAATGCAATATTCATAATTTGGCTTTTATTAATTATCCTTAAGCATTCGAAGAAATGCTTAAGGGGGATTACAACCATATCCCTTTTAATGGGTAAATTTGCAAAGACAATCACAGTCAAACAAAAAAAGATTAAATAAAAATAAAAATTGTTTAAAATAACTTTATAAATCAGCAAGGAGCTTCGCTTGTTATTTTTCATATTGAATAGTACATTTTTTAAATTAAATTATTATTTGAAGTTTTGCACCCACAACTTGCCTATCTCATGCTGCCACCTGCTGGCAGCGTGTGCAAAATAACGGACATTTTCAAACTTGTATATTAATTTTTAAAAATCTACCATTTCAAAGTGAAAAAACAACAAGAGGAGTCCCTTGTTGATCCATCAAGCAACCCCAAACAATTCTCACCCCCACCCAAACCTCTCATTCAACTATGAGTATCTTTGCAAACCCGATTCATTGGTTCATAGGATTTTGGTGCCTAATAACTTGTCCAAAGGCTGTAAAGTACTTCAAAACAGGATGAATACCATGGCGACTTAATAATACACAGCATATACAAAACTTGTATGTTTTCCATCTATTTATTTAAATATCGTACAATGACTCCGGAGATTACATATCGATATAAAAGCGGCTTTTCACTAGCCCAAATACTTTTTGCTCGACATCAGAGCTTTTCAGTACTGAAACCAATAAACAGCTTTTCTATTAAATACATTATTTTTCTTTACAAAAACAGGAAGACGTCTGAGGTATTAGTGATAAGCACCCTTGGAGTATCCATGTGGTACTCCGTCTACGGTGGCTCGGAACCCAGCATAGTCAGCCACGTAGTCCACACGACGGATTTTGCCGTTGGAATCCCGCAGATGGTAGCTTCCTCGAACGCCACCAGCGCCATCTCCGGACTCATGGCGCCCGTGGTAGTCGCCAGTGTAGTGGTCGTTCACGGTGTACCCAAAGCGGTATGGGCCGGAGTATCCATTGTGATTAATCTGTTGTTGGTGATAGATGTCGCTGGAACCACCTCCACCGCCGCCGTAGTGTCCTGGGAGCGCCGTAACTGCCAGGCACAGTGCTGCCGCCATACCAATGAATACTACAAATTGCATCTTGTAACTAGAATCAATTTCTTCAAGAGCTGATTGTTGTCTTTTCGGATTCTACCGAGTTTATGATTTACAGAGAACAATTCCAACCTTATATAGCTCTCGAAATTTATTAGAAAAAGAGAAAAAAATGTACCATAACTTCGGGGAATAAGTGCGAAAAAATATAGAGGAAACAATGTCATTTTCAGTGCCATTCGAAAGTGAGCTCAACTATTCGGGTTATGGGATCTGGTGTTAAAAAAAAATATGTTGCCACGCGTGTTTACCAGTGGGAACAATAACGTATCCCACACCCTTAACCCGAATTCCTATAGAGAATGAAAGGTGTTGCGATAATTTCAATTTTTTTAATATTTGGGTTATTGCCACGAATAGTTTGGTAATGGTCGATAATTAACAAGGGCGAACGGAAAATGTTGTGAATCACCATATAATGCTAACCACGTGACTATGTAATATGGGATTAAAGGCGAAGACAACATGTATCAATCAATTTCATGTATACATATGCTCAAGCAGCCGTATTTGTAAAGCTTTCTACTGATGTTATTTGGTCAATGGTCATTCAAAAAGGACATCCTCAAGAGGGAGTGGGGGTCTGCTGAAATGTGGACAGGGAGAGGGGGCAAGCCATTATGGACGCCCATATTTTTCAGTTTTTGAATTTTTTGTTTAATAGAAATTTAAAGGTCAGTGAAAAAGGGATATGGACACCGGAAGAAATGTGTTCCCAGTCCCAAATGTACTTAAATTTTTGATACCATGGAAAAGTCGGACATTTTGCCTAAATGTGTATTTAAACACTAATTTTATGCTGGAAATATCCGTTGATCAGAAAAATCTGGAAAAATGTTGTGAAATTGGTAGCGAACCCTGGTTAAAAAACAATAGACATTTCTATTGTTATTTGAAACGTCGTTTTCTATTGGTATCAATAGAAAATTTCTATATTGGTTTTATTTGTTTCAATTGTTGTCTATGGTTTTCTATTGTTCAGTCAATACAGCTAAACCATAAACGCCAATAGAAGTCAATAGAAGCCAATAAAAGTCAATACAGGAACCATAGAAAACAAAATCAATAGTGTCCAAATTTTCTATTGGTTTTTATTGGGTTTTTTTCACCAAGGAAGTGGGTTTTGAAATTTATAGGATGGACCATTGTATGTTTCAACAAACTTTCTGGACACCCTACTTCTAAAAATAACTAAGGACGTCCAATAGGGAGGGAAGAAGGGGGAGGGAGCTAAAATGGACACCATATGGGAGAACTATCGATTTTTGGAGGAATTTCGGGGACGTCCTTTTTGAATGGCCCCTTATTTGGTCATGAGCCATTCAAAAAGTACGTGTGGACACCATGTGGACGGGAGGGAGGGAAAAAACCATCATGGACGTCCGCTAATGATGGTATTTTTTAGTTTTTGGATATCCTGTTTATTTGAGTTTACTTGCAAAAAATACTAAAATTATGAAACATATTGTGGTTAATTCAAAACATTCGCCACAAATTATTTGTAAAAATTCATAATTTACTGTATACTGGCGAACAGAAGGCCCTATACATCTCATCGAGCCACATGTGGCCCGCGGGCCAAGGATTGCTCGTCACTATTCAACAGACAGAAGCGTTGCATGGGAATAATATTTACGATACTGGAGGAAAATTGGCTATCCATGTTTAGTTTCCCTTCAACTGACACCAACCACTTACACCACTCCCTAAAATATGCACGCTCTTAAAAAAAAGGTTAAAAGCATCCATTGCAAATATTGCGTTTTGGGGTCTAATAAATGGAAATGCAATTTGATGGGAGATTTCGAATGATGTGTAGGCCTATTCAGTTCGTCGAGGCAAAAGGGGTTCCCCTCGCATTTATGCAAAATGACAATATAATTTGATTTTGCCTGGCACCGAGGGACTCGTGCACTTTGGCAGCATTAAGATGGCACTTATGGTGCAATGGTGGGACCCTAAACCCGGCCTTTGCCAAATCGCATTAGATCGAAAACGAAGAAGGTGGTCGTATCCTAAGGTTTCTATCCAACAACGAAAGCTAAGCTGACAACAAGATGATAAATCCAGCAGTTTGCCAAAAACCACGACAGTTGATAAAAAGGCAAAAACCATGGCTAGCTGTTGCCCGTGTTGGACTTGACGTGAATGACATCATGAACAAGTCATTCTTGTATCATTGCATTTGGAAATTTTCTGAACCAGTACTGAAGAATTCTGCATAAAGAGAGATCAATGTACACTGTGAGTCATAAAAACGTAGAACCCAATAAAAAAATCACAACTTCGTGAAAAATGCTTCGATTTAAATGAAATTTGGCATTTATATATAGAAGAATAGTGTAGGAACAAGTTCTTTACGGATGTTTTACTAATTAAATAGAAGAAACATCAAAAATGTGTTATAATTTCCAAGGATCCAAATTAAAATCGATATTAATTTCAATATTATAGCCTACATTGCAAATGACAAAAGTTCGTCTCTTTTTTTATCAACGCCAATTGCAGATGCAATGGATGACAATTCATTGATGACGTCGATTTGAGACTTGAATCATATAATTAACAACAGAACAGATGATAATAATTCAAATTTTCCTAATGGAAACAACGTTTGATAAAGTACATTTCTTAAACAGAATCTGTAAAAGAACTTAATTCACAGCAACGTCATCATGACGACACCACGTGGGTGCCTTTATTTCCTATAATGTTGGAAATCATGGATGTAATATATTAAACTGCTTTCTTCTAAAGCTGGGTCTCCACCAAGACGTACATTTCGTAAATATATGTAAATATCAAAATTTTACACCTATAATAAATGTATTTAACAGCTGTACAATTTTGATATTTACATAATGTAAAAAATGGCGGCTGAAACAAACCCGGAGGGCAAACGTTTTTGCATATGTTTGTAAAAAACGTGTTTATACGTACATGTACGCCTTGATGGAGACCCGGCTTTATATCACTTTTATATTTATTTCCTATCTATATTATTTCTACCCAAAACCCATAACATGTAAAAAAAATTTCTAGGACAAAAAAGCATTATTTGGATTTACATTAATTGCAATGGGAATCGAACTTTTCGATTCACGAACAGGGTCAAGGAACGGATTAAGTTCGTAAACCGAGGTTGCATTGTACTTGAAAAATGCCTGTTCCCATGGTTACAAGTTGTCCCTGTCATTTTCAAAACCAAGTTATTCTTTCCTCCATCAGCACAGCGCCACCAATTTTAACATTTTGTTGTAAAAATAAAAGTTTTTTTTTCAAATGCGGCATAACACAAGTACTTTAGGCCTTCTTGAGTCTGTCCCTGGCAAATGCAAATCCGCCGCCGATTGTTGTCTACTCCACCGCCAGGCGCCCTAGCAATCGCGACGGGGATTTTTTTTTATTTACGAGCCCAAGCCGTGCTTGTTCCTGCTGCTGCTTTTGTTGTTGCTGGAAAACATTTGTTTTCGATACATCCACCCATTGTCTACAAGTGGGAAAACAAACAAATCCGAGGAGAATTAAGGAGTAGGGTTTCCACTGACATTTTACAAGGACGAATTTATGGAGGATCTTAAGACAAGGTCTGCCAAAAGCTTGCCCCGTGGCTTATAATGTAGCTGTGAGAGTAAAAACAAAATACATACGACACGAGAGGATTTCTAAGAAAACAGAAAAACTTGGTTTGAAAATAACGTTCAAGTTTCGAACAGTTCCCTAAGGAAAACACTGGATTCTGCTAAAAAAGCACTTCTCGAATTTTCCATTCTACGCTTGTGTGAGCATTGCGTAATACACATCTGGGCCAGTTGTAACGAGGATATTGGGGTCCAAAATTTCAGCTCGAATTCTAGATACTTAACGTACAGTTTATATTTCACTATAATATTTCCCTGCTTTTAAAAGCTAATAAAAATACATGTTATTTTAAAACTATTAAACAAAATATAATTTTAACGTCTTCGTTTACTGTGTTAGGATTCTGTTCAGCAGCGTTGATGAAACGGAAGTGTAACGGCTAATGGCTGCGAATCGGCTTATGCATCGTTGTAACGGCTTCCGAAAGGTAATAAAAATACATTTCCTTTTATAATTATTATAAGCCGGCGCCGATGGTCGAGTGGGTTACGTGCTTGCCTCTCGATCCTTAGATGCTGGGTTCGCTCCCAGGTCGAGGTCGGTGGGAATTTTTACGGATGGGAGAAATTCCCAAAGTGGCGGCTCTT
>JAQGBW010001083.1:0-29851 GCA_034698625.1 Julus scanicus | reverse complement strand
TTAGTTTTCATGCCCATTCCAAAAGGTTATTTTCAACATTTAAAATTTTTGTAACATATATTCCGGAGGCCCGGGCCACTAAAAATCCCGGGCCCGGGGTATTTTCCCCCCCTTTCCCCCCCCCTCTCGTCAGGCCTGCACGTGGACAACCACCTGAGAGTAGCCATCGATAGTATATCTCGAAAGTTAATCTCATGTGAAAAAGCATCTTTATAAACCCTCCATAATAGTTAAATTTTACTGTATTAAAGAAATTTGGAGAAACAATTATCTTAAATAGGTATTTCGCAACATTTTCTACAACATAGATATTGAAATGGAAGGACATTATAAACTACGTATGTTACGAAATAAATAATCTCTAGTGCACTAATATATAATTCATATTATTCTATTTCGAAGCTTAGCAGTGGTGAGTTTAACAAAAGAAACGAGATAAATAAAATAAAAAACATTGCACCAGATTCTAAAACTTGTCAATTTAGCACCATTTACCTTTACACAAGCCTAAAGTAATAAGCTAAACATGTTATCACAGGTAAAAAAGTCAAATTATAATGCGGGCAGAATGGCGGCCATCTTAGTTTCGGTAAATATTCCCAGTAAAGCCCGTAACCAATCTGTGCTTTTAACAAATTCCTACCCGTAATCCCAATTTCTTTTCAGCGGAATATCTCTTTTTATAAACAAATTTCCTTTCACTAACAAGGCCATCCTATTTAGCACCAATTCACACAATGACAAGCCAACACGTTTGAGAGAAACACATTGAAGACAAGGTCTCTGGCATTTTTTTTTAAAGATACATTCTCGAAAATGGATGAGGAAGAAGAAAAAAGGGTAGCTACTCAATCAAAATTAACTAATAATTGTGTATCACAAAAGAAACGCTATATAAAAGCCATGTATCGAGGCAGAGAAAATCAGGACATTCAAAAAACGTTAAAAAAAATTTCAAAATAAAAATCTAGCCTTCATTTCAAGAGCTATTTTTAATTTTTACAAATGCACACTTTTTTTGCCAACATGAAAACGCGGGCAGTGAGAAATGGCTTAAAAAAGTGAAATGCTTTAATACTTTTTGAACGAATGTTGCAATACAAAAGATCAAGAGCATGCCGATACTACCTACAACTCTCAATCCTTAACATTTTGTTCAACCACCCCATACTTTTCAAGTATTTCATTTAATCGAAAAGCTTAAAAAAGTCAAAAATGGAATCCCTTTTTTTAAAATAAATAAAATTAGTTTCATAGAAAACATGACCACTTATAACGGCGCTTCCTTAGTAAGAGTTGTAAAACTAATTACAATATGGCAGACAGGGCAAATGGCAGAGCACACCGCATATTCAGACAAAATATCGTGAACAATATTTTGTGAATTTTTCACGAAAAAGCTGATTTTAAATTACCACAGATGCCATAAAGTCAGAAAATGCATTATCCATATTTGAAATATTCAGCCATGTACACGTATAACAGTATCACAGAACGTGACATGTGATGTTCTACAACATATTAACACTTAAAGGGTGTAGAAACACTTAAATAATTTATGGTACAGATAAACGTGTTTCTTTCAATAAAAAGGAAAGTGAGACGCTTTAAATGAAACGAATAATGCTTTTGCTGGAGGTATAAGTCACACCTTATATATTATCTTTCCCTATCATTTTTCTTTTCTGAATGATGTTCAAGGTATGCTTCAGGTATTAGAGAATATGGTGCAATACACTTAAGGCTATCGTATAATTAAAATCTCTAGTCACTGTTGATTAATATTTTAGAAAAGATAATTAATTCATTTTTGTTATATTAAAATTCAAGACCCGAGTACTAAATTAAAAACTTCATAATAAAGCATTAATGATTAACGAAACAAGTAACTCAGGAATTAGCCTAACATTGCTGTTACGACAATACATTAACATCATAATCATATCCCTTCACTAATTCCAGCTATAACTTTAAGCACCAATTATACCAAATGTAAGATTGTAATTCATAATATACTAATCTTCCATTATATAGTAATGCATGAACCAGTATATATTTTGCTGTTTTTAACAAAAATACGACCTCAGATGCTACACATGGCTTATACTTCCATCAACAATTTTATGTTTGGATATAAGATACCGATTCTAATTATCTGTTTCTGATTCTAAACAGCTAGACCTATTTAGAAACATCGTGGCAGAAAAAATGTATAGCTACATTA
The DNA here is from genome assembly GCA_034698625.1 of Julus scanicus. Lineage (NCBI taxonomy): Eukaryota > Metazoa > Arthropoda > Diplopoda > Julida > Julidae > Julus > Julus scanicus. The sequence continues at coordinate 27,627 of JAQGBW010001083.1, read as the reverse complement.
AAATAATTGTTATTGTGAGTTTTATGTAGGTACTTACTAAATGTATTTGTCACAAATATCAGACAATGTAAAACTACCAAAAATTGACCTGATCACAGATTACTATACAGAGCATTTTCATATTTTTCAATGTCACACTACCATTGCCTTAATGGTTTAATATTGAATTTCAAGTTTGATTAATCATCCCATTATGTGTCACTATGTGACAATGTAACAACACCAAAAATAACGTCTATTTCACCAGCACTTTTTCCTAACCAACATTTGGTGCTAAGACAAGTAGACAATGCTGAAATCGGATTAAATCGCAATTGATGAACTTTGCAGTTACGCAAGGTACAATACTACAGTTTTTTTGTAAAAAAACACACAAAAAAAAACCGAAACATTATCCCATTTTTTTCACGTAAAAATGTCACGACTGCTTACAGGGTCACTATTACCTCGCATAATCACCCCTATTGGCCGAACACAGCCCATGAGCCGCATAAAAATAAGACAAATGTAACGATACTGCCTACAAATGTCAAATGCGCTTACTGGAGAGCAGTTTATATAAATAAAGAATTCTTTGTCCTTTGAACTCTGCCAAGCAAAAATGGGGCCAAGGAGATGTGGCAATGCTTCATCACTGCCAAATCAACAGGTAGGATGCACGTTCTCCGGCCTTTATTGACATGCAATGAGCGAGAGGCACAAATATGGCGGAATTCTCTAAGGGGAGGCCATTATGTTATACATTTGCAATCAGGTTGGTTGTCCTGTAGAGGGGTTGTTAATTTTGGCAAATGCTTATGAGTTCACTTATACTTATGAATTGTGCAAGACAATTCTTCTTGTTCGCCCCCCGATCATTAGTAGCATCATTAAGAACCTCCTTCTTTAACGTAGTTGTTTTTTTAGTTTATTTGTGTGAAATTTTACAGGCACTAAATTCAGCTCTACTTTTATTTACAAGTATTTTTTTATTTAGTTCTTTTTTTTTTCAAAAAATAAAAAAACAACAACTTGGGCAATGAGTACAAAATTTTCTCACCACAGGAGGTAAAACCATTACCAACATTTGAAAACTGTGGAAATGAGAATCATAAACTACCATTTTGGCGTTCAATAGCCATTCATTATCGCTAAGTTAGCGGAATTGTGACAGGCGTTTTGTTAGCCCCATCCTCATACAAATTAAGCAAAAACTAAAGTTTGCAGGCACGCTATGCATATTGTCGTTATAGACATTTGCAATATTGTAGACAGAAATTATTACAGAATTTTTTTTAAAAAAAAAACGTTAATTAAATATGCAATGCAATAAGCGAAATTAAGGAAAATCAAGTTTCTATTTAAAAACAACTTATCAATGTATACATCCCAAGGCAAGAACGTACAACTAGGACTAACTAACTGCTGTGGAATATAGTTAAAATAGACACATTGGGGCTAAACTAAATCGCTCCGATTAACCGATGGCTCCATTAACAAGAATCTGCTAAAGTGTACATATATGAAAATTTGGCATACAAAAGCAGTGGATTTCTTTGAAATATACAAGCTTGTTGCGAGGCCTAGAATTATATATTATTTAAGTGGTGTTATATACTGTAGATCGTTACATTTAAATATTGATATTATTGGCTATAAACGCGTCAAATTTTCAATAAATTCTTTTTTTTTTATAAAAACATGCACTATATGATGCTTTAGCAAATATCCATAAATATATGGAAATTTCATAACAAAAAAGATTATAAACGTCTTTCACAAGTATTGCAATTTATTTACGTAATAAACGTACATATAGTTCGAGTGTACATTTCCACTAAAACGTTTATGCAGTAATAGCTTCACTGAATACTTTCTACTGTATATTTCAAATAATATAATAGTTATTAAAATATCTCTGCGTAATTTGCATCTTAAATATATTTACTGTACTATCATAAACAATTTATAATTGGTTTCCAATACGGTAAAACATTTTGTATATCATGTAGGACATGTGTCATTTTTTCAAAAAGTTAAAAAACTATGACAATTCCCATTGAGTGCACGCAACCATATTACAACAATCGACCGTTTAGTGTTATTAATCTGGGATAAAAGTAGAAATAAAACTTGATTTGGCCATAACAGCTGACCATAACAAAATTGAAACGTCACCTATAATGACCCAACACGAACTAGGGGCTAATAACCTTCTAATTTCCAGTAACGTTCGTGGAATTCAACATGATCATAAACACTAAAAAGTTCGTTTACTGCAGATGCTCAATGTTTTTTCAGCGGTTAGATTTCGAGAAATAAAAATCCACTTATCACATTGTTCAAACAGAAACCTTAGTTGACCGAATTTCGGGGCATTTGAAATCACTTTGAAATTCTTCTGAGAATCTGGACCAGTGCAGCAAAAGAAGTGGACTAGACGTGAATGGAATACATGTATGCAAATTTATAATTTTTAAAAAGCTACATTTTTACAAAAGAAAATGTAGGAAAAAGACCGATCTAGAATTCCAAATATATTATGCAGCACGGAATATTCAGTACGTGTCTGTCTTCGGGAATATGAGCAATAATTAAAAGTTTTGGACATGGGGCATGCGCACTGAGACCCAGACGTAATATGAATTCACAACATGTGAATAAATACAGGATCCTGGGTCATAAATTGGTGGACCAGAGTCATCCCTCACGCCTGCAGTTAATAAAATACCATTCGAAAAAACCTGTTATAGTCAACACAGGTAGAAGTCATAATTTAATGGCCATAATTCAGAAGAAAAATGTTGACCACGAACTCACACGAAGACCTCAAAGACTGACTGGAACTGGTATTATTACCAAATGTGTCACCATTTGGAAAATGGGTTCAACGGAAAGATGTGACCAAAATGGAGTCACATTTCTAATTCGCCATCTCATAAATTACCAACTAAAAGATTTCCGCGAAAAATTCAACCTGTGGGTTGTGCTTTTTAGGGACGAGTTGTGAAACGTAAAATAGAACAGGGCAAAAGAAGTGCAATGCATTTGCTGAAAGGTGGAAACAACAATGCAGTTAATTTTCTGATAATTCCCAAGCAAATTTTCCAATCATTATTTGCATAAAGCCATAGGTCATTAAAATGGCTTCGTACCAAGACGGGTGCATACTATTGGTCCTTCTCCTTGCCCGCGATTAGACAATGGAATAGTCTTCCTGGCCAATGTCCAAATTTAATAGAAATTCAATCTAACAATGGTGTTTAAGTCGCAACTGACTTATAGGAGCATTTTCCTGAAATTGGGTACGCCCCCTACCATATGGCATTTGCTAACTGTAGGTTACTGAGTTGAATTGAATTAAATGAATGCACATGTGTGCTCACATTTTCTCCAGGAGGTGTTTAAGGAGACTGCAGAGATCGAGATCACCCTACTTAACATGCCTTAATTTCTTATTCTGGTGTCACATGCAAAACATCGTGTATAAGACGCCCACTGACAAAGATGAAAACCTAATTGAAAAATTCATTGGACTGCCTGGAATCTTTGCACTGTATGACAAGCTTCAACGCTATTATACATGTAATGGTGTTGGCAGTCGCGACTTTGAGCACCTTTTGTGAATAAATAAACGTGTTCACAATCACTATTTCGTTTTGTACCAGTTCCACCACTGCTCCTTAAATGCCCCCTGGCGCCATAAAGTGAAGTCAGTGGACATACGCATTCAAATTACATAAACATGTATAATAGCATGCAATAAGAGTGCTTTCCCTGGTGCTACCCATCTCTTAGACAAATCTGTACACAGTTTCGAAACACCCTGCGTTGTACAAAACTGAACAAATTATAATGTTTCATAGTTTTCTTCTATTACAAGTTATTTTAGCATAGAAGAAATTATGAAAGGAGTTAGAACTATAGAATTTATTCCAGTTCTTCAGAACCCTCCTAAATTTCTTTATACAATTGACAGAGCAAGTTTTGTTTTTATGTGCCCATGAAACAAATTCAAGGATGTGGGTTATAATTTGTATTTTCATAGATTAAAAAAGGAATGTTATTAGAGTTAGGTGCTATTCGATTAAATGGCTTAAGTGTTATATTCAACAGTACCCATTGTCCATCAGTTTATAGCTGCTATAAATGAGGGATGAAGATGGTTTATATGTAATTCTCTTCTGTGCAGTTTGGATTTGAATTCATGTATAGCACTTTTAGTGCTTGGTCCATCTTAAACAATAACAATAACGAGCTATCATAGTGTTACACTTCAAAACAACCTACATTTAAATAGAATACCGAGAAACTACAAAGGCTATGCTTTTATTGTCAAACTTGAATTTGCTTAAGCTAAAAAGCCTTCTCGTTTGACTACTAAGTGCCAGTTGCAATCCCTGCAGCATCGTTATAAATTTCTGCAAATATTTTCATATCAAAAGCTTCCTTTTGACTTACAGCTCTAGGCTCATCAACCCCTTTAGTAAATTTAAAAGCACTTAAAAGGATTTCAAGAAACAACAATAACAACAAGAAGATTTTTGTTCAATTTAGAAATACACCTATTTGAATACCATAAAAAGCAGGTGGTGAAAATCGATGTTTAAAGCTTTAAGGCCATAAGCAAATCCGAAATTATTTTTATGCATGCATCATATAACAGTGCATTATGCCAAGTACAATAAAAAGAAATAAATGCTTTTTAAAAGTAAAATGCCATAAAAAAGTGGGTGTCTAAACTAAAATATTTATTATTTTTTTTACAATTGCGCACTTTTACGTTGATATTATTGACAATGCGCACTTATGATTTACAAGGCCACAAAAGCCCTAACTCGAAATAAAACTAAATAATTAATATCTTAAAGTTTCAGATTTATGGGGCAACTTAAAAAATGTTGCTTAGGGGACTATATATATCGGTGTGTTGAGATTGTCAGAATTTGATTTTGATTGCTTCTTGTTTTACTTGATTCCAAACTAAATTGCAGGTTAAGCCTTCAATCATAATTTAGCAATTACAAATGCAGTTCGATATTATTTTCAGCTTAGTTAATTATAGTTAAACAGGTCTTCAAAGTTACTGTTAATTTTTCGTAAAACCTACTTCATCGTGAATTAAAACAATGATCGATGCAATACATAAAAGAAGTAGGTCTATAAAATATCAATCAAAATCATTTCTGTCTTACCAAGATTAGGCTAGACAATCAATTTTCAATTAATAACATGCTTAGATCATCAAATGAGGATAATAAAAGTCATATCATGAAGTTGTAAAGAATATGAGATGAGATACTTCCTTGTGGGCTTTTACTTCTTTTTTTCCTAATCATAATAATAACCCGATGATAGGCTGATACCATTTAGTACGCTAATCAATGTACTTAGGAGACAAAACCCATTCCAAGCACTAGCTTAATATGTAAAGATAATTTTTAAATAAAGATTCCAAAAACATGTACAGGAATATGAGATCAATTTTCCAGATCGGTTAACCGAATTTTTTTATAATTTAGTTTCCAAATCTCTCCTGAGATATCATGATAATGGTTGTACAGATTTATCAAAACCTACACTTGCTGAAGTTTTTGGAATATATTCCATGACAAGAAAATAATATTCATTCATCATGAAAAAAAAATATCTTTAATGATGCCCATTATTAAACCATTAAAGAAATGTTCTCTAAATGATAAACTATCACTTTTATTGTTTCGCTGAACAATTTGCAATATAGATATCTATGTTTTACTAAAGTAAAACTTTTAAATCCATATACAATTTGTAAAATGAAAATACATCAAAATCCTTACTAAAAGGAAATCATTAAGGGCGCAAGAAAGGCTGGATGAGGGAATCGATTACAGTTATAGGGTGGCTTACAGGTGTTCTTTATGTTTTGCATGCATAACCAGTGCATAATTAGGTAATAGGAATCTCAAAAGAATACATTATGGTTCGCATGTCCGATATTAGATTAATCGACATTCCATGTCAACAACCTCGGGACAAAAACGGCGCTCCATTTTCATTAAAAAAGGGTTTCATTTGCAAGGAAAGAATTTTTGCATTTGCCTCAACCGCCACCAGAGGTTGAATGAAACGTCTGATTTAGACCCAATTTTAGTTATGTCAATGGCATGCATCCGTGATAATTACAGTTCGATTAATAAGCGAGTGAAACAAATTGAGGTCTCCTCAATAAGACTGAATGACGTCACTACAATACACTGACGTCCACAAATTATTCAGCCTAAATAAGACCAAAATCCATAAACCACATTCGCCATTCGGGTCACCAACATTCAAACACTAAAAAAATATTTAAAAAGACAATATGGCTCCTTTTATACGTCCAGTAATGTTCTTTTATCTAAATCGAAAGCCATTAGGGGGTGAGCTGGTTGCATTTCATTATCATTATTAATAAGAGGAACATATTTTACATTTTTTTGTTTGTTGGCCCCTTTCAAAACGCTGTTCAACTCATCACCCAGCTAAATAGGATGACAGTAAAGTGAACAACAGGTGTCTACTCCTATTTACTTGTTTAGAGTTGTCAATTTGCACTAACTATTGAATAGTGCTATTTTTATTATGTATCACGGTGTTAGAAGACTGCATTCCAGGTCAGGTAAATATTGAAAGCAAAGGCCTACTTAGTGAAACAAAACTTAAAGAATAGTTGTATGTCATCAAATTAAGAGCCAACCTAATATACAATATATACACATGTACAATTAAATGATAAAAAATAGCTTATATTTTTTCTATAACGTACAGTAGTAGAGGTATAGGTAGCATTTGACTAGGTCATGGAGCTGAATATTTGAATTTTTAAAAAAACTAAGAAGTCATTAATTTTAAGATTTTAATCTCACAATAATGATTAAAATACGATGATGATAAAAAACCATGTTTTTAGCGAATTGCTCGAATTATTTCAGGTAATTTATGTTCATTTTGTATTCATTCTGAGTGTTAAATTTAATTTGCAATACTATATTGAATAACCTATAAAAATTCCTTTTAATTTTGAAGCCATGTAGTAAATAAAATTGACCTTCTTTGCTTTAACACACAAATATAATAAAAGAAATAAAACTATAAAGTATACTTTTTAATTCTTGCAATTTCTATATAGTAAATAATATTGACCTTCTTAACTAAATGTTCACAGAAATAATCTTGTAAGTAGCCATTTAGCTTGTTAAATTGTCCATCGTCTACTTAAAAAATATTATCACGAACTAGCATTATGCCTTATATCAAAACTGTTTAACTGTCATAGAACACATTGGACCGCTTGACAGAACATATATTTTAGCCGAGTGTAGAACATACTGTTTGGTGATTATAAAAGTGGTTTAAAGAGTTTTTTTGGAATAATCCAAGTATTCCACTCCTAGACTTGAACTTCACTGTACTACAAATTTTGAATAACGATGGCACGTTCTAAGCATGCGTCAAGTTATCTTCCATGGCTTGCGTGTATTATTAGAGAACATGATTTGCCTTCAGAAAACATATTTAGTTCACATGGCATCATGTAGGTTTAAAGGTTTTAACTACATTTTTTCCATGTCAACTGATAACAATGCACTTATTAAAGGTTTTGTTTAGGAGAATGACTAAGAATCATGTCATCGCATTGAAATTACCAACCACTTGAGGCTGTCTCAGAAAAATAAGGAAATAACATTGTTGGCACAAACAACATCTCATGGTGGGTGAGTGTAACATTTACAATCATATTTACTATAAGAAGAAAAACTCCAAGAATTACTGTCCTCAATGTAAACACCTTAAATTAAATTTCTGGTGTTTTAACACGCTCCCTAAACACTCCAAGGATCACATTAAAGCATTCTAAGTAAGACTACTGACCATGAAATCGATACCATGACTTAAAAATGTTTTCAAGAGAACCAAATATAAAACCTTCACCATTATCCTTGATTTAATATTAATTGAAAATATATATTTCTTTCAGGAAAGGAAATTGTTATTTTTTATAAATCTTCACGGGATGCTCGTGTGAATAACTGAATTATGAAAAGATAAATAATGTAAAAAAAAACCTAATTTGGCCATATTTTCTAACTACATAATTTCTGTATTCCCTCATCGTCATGGTTCACATCAAATTTGCATGTCAGTGAAATAAATCAAAATATCATCGCTCTGATGAAGGCAAGTTTTCCACACGTAAAACATACCACTTTTTATCATACCTTTACAATTTCACATTAGCCAAACAAGCTATATCTATATATGAAGTACACCGGCAAAGCAGAGTTACATCAATAAACACATTTCTACGTCACCAATAGCTGTCTTTAAACCTTCATAAAACACGAAATATCCCCCTATAACCTGTACCAAATAAGGTCAATTTAAACTAGCACGAGAATTCCGTTACAATTTTTATAGCAAATAAATTGCAATACATTCCTCAGTTTTTCTTCCACCCAGAAAAGTCTGCATAAATAAACCTGCATTTCACCATCTGTGGTCAATAAGTTATGCGCTTTTTAGTAAAAAAAAAAAAAAAATACAAAAATCTAATACAGAAACAACACCAGCCCATTTTTTCCCATTTATGTTACAGGGTCACTGTGACAGAGTTTAAAAAAATAAAATCTCGTGGAAAGAAAAAAGAAAACTATAGGGCGAAAATATAGACCTTTTTGATAGAAAACCAACTATTTTTGAAAACTTTTTTTTTAAAAAACGAAATAACGTTTTGTCCATTTTAAATGGCTCACATACGAGAGTTTAAGAAAATTCGTGAATGGCCATTGTAATCGAGTTTTCGATAAGTTTACAAAAAAAATGTTAACATTCTCAAAATTACGTCGAATAAATCTTTAGCCAAATAAAACATTTTGGAAAAATAATTGGTAAATTCAAATATTGTAGGCGCCTTGCAGCATTATAACTTCAATGGAATGTCAGAGGAACGTCAAGGTACCTAATACAGGGCAAGTCATGTTGAGCACGTGTTTGCGTCCACCTTCGATATTTTAATTTAACATTAGCCAGTATAACTTTATGCAGAATATGTAGCTATAGGGGGACGTTGACCATTTCAGACCTGGTTAAAAACATTCCAAGAATTTCATTAATTTTTCCGACTATAAAATGCATAATAAAATTTGATAGAAAACAGCAAATTAAATTTCCAAATCAAGATGTGCAATGTGAAATTGTCAGAAGCGGAAGAAATTATGTTAATAGGGCTGAACAAAAGATAATTTTAGGCTGAAATGCATAGTTTGAAGGGTCACTAGCAACAAGTAGACTAAATTAAAAAAAGAAAAAACAATTGAAAAAAATGTAAAATTCAAAAAGTCCTGCCGGCTTAAATTTACGATCTCATCACAAATTTAATTTCACTTCCAAGCACGCATTTGCAATAAACACGAAAATAAATGCAAAATTGAATTTTGCGTTTAGTATGATTAAAAATAAAACAGTCTGTGATGGTAACCGACGAATATGCTAATTTTCTTGAAAAGTTTCAAATAGGACCACGACCAGATTTGTTATTTAGAGCAATAACATTTTAAAAAAACTGCATTGGACAAGGGCATCAGCGTTACATTATTAAACAGAAGATTTATTTTAGAAATCCATACAGGTTTGAATTAATCAACTGGTTTGGGTAATGGTTTGGGGTGCCATTGAGAAACTCGAGGCCCGTTCAATAATAGGGTAAAACAAACATTGATTTCTCAAATCGTTTTATTAATCCTCATTCTTCATCTACACGTAAACGTTTTCTATTTGAATGAGTTGGTAGCCTCCTTGGCAAGAATAGAGCAGAGTGAATTTAAATTTTGGAAATGCAGCATTCACAATTTGAAGAGAACCGCTTGTTAACATAAATACTCAGGACAAAGCATATAAATATAAACTTCTTCACTGGCAGGGGTCAACACAACAGGTCAGATTCATAAAGGGAGTAAAGTAGGAATAGAAATTGCGTTTGAATATGAAAACAGCACTCCTTCTGTATATGCTCCGAATAGAAAAAAAACTTGTCCCATATACACACGTATAAGTCAAAGCATGCCATGGGTACATCAAGTGGTTCACTTTGCCAGGTGGACCACATTTTCTCGTGCATTGGTTTCGTGTAACTTGTTTCAAAATTCCAAATCACCGGAAAGCCATCAAAATATGTAATGCTGAGGAATTTGAAAGTTTGCTCTGGAATGGGGAAACTTGTCCTCAAAATAATCGAAAGTCATTTGAAAACCAAATGACAGGCTCACATACACACACACAGATCAAAATCCATAAATCAACCTCAACGAACCTCGATCATCTGTAATGATGGATTCGTTTCATCAATTACCTCTTCTTTCTACTTGCAATTATATTTACAGTCGTGAAAACATTTAAAACAAAGATTCCCATTCAGGACCTGCCTGCTAAACGCATTTTTTCTCCACAATGGTGCTTTTTTGAACATGCAAGCAGTATTTTTACAACACAACTGTGGGAATAAAGAAATCCTAGTTATTTTTAAAATCCATTTTCAACGTTTTCAAAAACAACAAAGAAAACGAGTACACGTAATTGAAAATAGAAATAAACAATCTAGCATTGCAAGTGAAGCGAAGCTAGTGTTCATACATATGTATACTAGCCAGTAAACAGGGTTGGTGCAGTTTTTAAAAAATCCGGTAATTTGATTGACATTTGCATCTATAGGCTGTTTTGGTTAATTCTAATTATGGGGTATGCGTTGTTTCAAGGAGTTGCTTAGCTGCAAATGCTTTCATAATACGAAAAGCAGCTACGCACGAATTCAATATATAGTATAATAATAGTAAAGAAAATGTATGAATGTGCAGAAAACAAAATGAATAAAACACGCCAGCAACCTTCAAAATGGAATGATTTCAACATTTTTTTGTTCGCATAAAGAAAGTGAGGACAATTAATTCGCCGTTCCATACTAATTCCAGTCCGTAGAAACGACTTGTAAGGAAATGCTATACATTTCATTACAATGAAATGTTGAATTTCTGGGCTTAAGAAATCGATATTACTCAAGTGAGCCAGGGTCTGTCAGACTTCTGTTTTTCATAAATACCATTATCTTTCACGCTTGACAGATATACTCTCTATTCATCTTTTGCATTTGCAAGAGATGAAATTAAATTTCACGCCCTAAAAATAATATGCGTATGTAGAGCAGTCATAAATTTAACAGTGAAGGAAAGTCTGATATTAAAACCTCAAATGAAATTGAATTTCTAGTTGACCAAATATTGAACAAAGGAATTTAAAATCAGTCTTTTCCTTATTTTCTTGAGGAAAAAAAATCTAATGGCACTGGTCTTACACCTCATTTTAAATACTTTAGAAACTAAACTGCCAAGTACAAGGTGACTTAAATGTATTAAATAAGGTAACATGAAATTTTTTTCATTGCAATGATTATTTAAGTTTTCGTGACGAATAAAAAAATACTAAGTATTTACTTAAACAACAATGAATTGTTCAGATATTGAATGAGAAAATGTTATGAGTAATTTATCTAAAAGAGATCAATTTAAAACATACATTAAAATATAAACCAATATACTGTATACTTGAATAACAGATTATAAAATTGAAGTTCTTAACGTTTCTCATCCCAATAATAAAACCTAAAAGCTAATTTCTGAAATCGTTCCATGTTTATCTGCCGAAGAATAAAAAAACAACAATAATAATAATTAGTGTGCTTACAAATGAACCAGCTTAATGTCAGTTAGAATGCGGTTAACAAAACAGCTTTTTCAGAACAAGAAATTTCCATTAGTGATATCAAAGGATTTACGTGAAAAGGAAACAAAATGAATGAAATACCAAACCGTCCTACAATGTTCAGGTTAATTTATAAAACAGCAACATATGCAACTGTGCTCTACTGACCTCGGTTCTTAATTTTGTTAAACAGGGATTAGCTCAAAAGATCACAGAACCCAAAATTCTGCTGGCGACAACAAAATAGTAAATTAGACACTAAAATTAAACGATGTTTTCGTTTCAATTTAATCCATTATCACTATGGTTCAAATCCGTTGTTAACCAAGTTATTGATCGAATGAAAAAGGCCCATCAAACAATAGTAATCACCATTTTTAGTGTCACGATTATAGTTTGTTATTCAGTTCTGTTAGTGTTTCTGTTCTGTTCGAAAATGTGCAATTTGGATCATCCTCTTCTTCAATCATTTAACAATTGAAAGTTGATGACAGAAGATTATCAACAATTTTCAGTTTGTCAAATGAGGAGGAAACAGTGTATTAGAATTTGCGAATAACAGGTTTTTGTCTTTATTATACAGAATGCATTTGTAGCTTTATAAATAGGACATAGTTGTTCAATCATCTGTATGGATAACATCAGATAGAATAAAACTGAACACGTAACCTCGTCCATCTGTCAGCAAATGCTGCCAACGAGTTACCTTCGGATTAATTAACAAATATTAAATTAAGTTCATATCTAGCAGCACAAAGATACACTGACATGACAGAGACAGTTGATGCCACAGACTCTTAAAAAAAGAAACCACAAAAAGTGCAGTCATGGTCGATTAGCACACCAACTGGCCTAAGGGAGAACTAGTTTTTATCAGAAAATTTATACTTCAAGGGTGATCATCATCATCATCTGAAATTAGTTTATTTTTTGCTAATCAGACAAGACACAATATATCAAGTCACACCTTAACTGTGAAAGTGTTATGTCCGCCAAATATGCCCTGAATTACATTTCATTTACTTTCAGTTGGATGAATGTCAAAAATGGAAGCAAAACCGACGGCCATTTTCTAAACAACTGTTTTCAACTTTAATTAAGTAGGCTGCAAAATGTTGCGTGTCATGCCAAAGGCCACTGCTCGGACATTGGTAGCACCTTATTCTGACTACCAAATATCAATCAAAGCATACCATACCAAAGGCAACATTGAGATTTTTTCAAAGCTTAACAAATGTTTTCAATCGATTTTGTGCAAACCATATTTTAAATTAAAGTTAACATTTCTTTATTTTATTTTTGAATAACATATTATCCTTAAACCAGAATTACATGTAATTATATAAATAATACAATAATAACCACTAGTAGTTATTGGAAATATTTAAAAAAATGTGAAATATAGGAAGTCACCCAAATACATATATTTTGTGTCGACAGGTAAGTTTTAATATACCAAATATAAAAAAAACTAACAAACACCAACAGTATGTCAAGCGAATGATATAAAAAATTTCTAATTGGTGCTTTACATCTCAACCATTAATCTGAATAAATTCAGTAGAATCTCTTCTCCATCGTCAAAGGATTAATTTGTGGCCTATTTGATATAAGATATAAAAGAAAACAAGATGCATATGATTGGATTACCCGACATATTTGAATAAAGCCTCATTCCTTATTGGAAAATAAGATAGCAACCTAATGAGAATGTTCATTGTGATATAATCGGTGGAAAATTTCTTTATTGAGCGAGAATAATTCATTAACATTATCGCTTAACTATTAACCTAGAAAAGGCATACTTCACTACACCTTGAAATTTAATTAGATTGTATAAGGAATAATTTTAACATCTTTGTCTGCATGGCTGCTCTGTATGCATGGAAAGTTGGATGTTTTTGGGACAGAGTAATTTAAGGCATTTTTTGTGTGCATTTGTGTTTGTGAATGTGATCATAATGTTATAAGGTCGATTAATCATGTCATTTCTTGCATTTTGGTCGGGATATGCGTGTCGGCTTGCCTTGTAATTGAGGAAATATGTTGCTGAATATAACTTATAAGTCGAATGTAGATAAAAAGTCACGTTTAGAAAATGAGAATTTGGAGACATGCAATTGGAGTTCTAGAAGGAGAAAAAAAACTTAATATATTTGCATACAAGTCAATTTAAAGCCACTATGCCACGTCAAAATGCCCTCTTTATAGCTCCTTGTAAATTTATAATTTGACACCATTTTGTCATTGTAAATCATGAGCGCAATGTGGTTTCACCAAAAGCATCATAGATGGCGTTGACATTTTTTTAAAGTTAAGGTTTCGCGATTTCAAAAAAGCGAAATTTTCGCTTAATTGAAGTGTAAAGACTATGATAAATATTTATGAATTGTTTAAAACTTGTACTACATGCACAGAAAATAAACGTTTAATTAATGCGAATCAAATTATAACTTCAAATCAATGTTTTAGGGATTAATGGTTAGAGCGGCACCTTTCCATGATTATTGTAATCTGCGATTAACATGTTTTAATCGCCGATTACAATAATGTTGAAATGATGCATCTTGCAATTCACGCCCACTTGATGCATGATCTAAATCGAGCGTTAAGAAAAGTTTTCATTACATTATTTAAACCTGATGACCTCGTATAAAGTTAGGAAAACATTTCAGTGAGGAGTGTTTCAAGAGCCGGCCATGCCTTTCAAAATAATGATGCTAAATACGAGTAAATCATTACACGAAAACGGATTTTAATAGTAGAATCCCATAAATCACAAAGTGAACATGCTGAAAGTGGCACCATGTTTAAAGAATACTCTGGACGCCTGAACCTGAACACGCCCGCCATTTCATGGTTGCACTTTTTTATTTTTCATTGGTACCATGTGTGCCAAAATTGACGTCATGCATGTCAGTGTATCCCAATAGCAGACTGGAATTTTAACAAGTTTTATGTATTTTTTCTTGTTTTCATGATGACTTGCTGGCATTCGTTGATATATAACGCCTAACCAAATCAGATACTAACAGTACTGTACATGTAGATCAAGGGGACGTTGAGGAACATAAATATACCTGAGGTCATTAATTAAAAACACAGGAGCAAAAATATTAATGGTTTTCCTGGTCGTAGCTGAACTCAAGGATAGAAAATTAGACAGAGAATGTTTCATTATGAGAGTGGTTCGAACTGATATGGTAAAGTGAGTTGATGGTAAAACGAGTCGATGGTAAGGACGCTCCAAAACAAAACCACTTGACTCCACTGCTATAGGTAATGCAGAACTTTCAGACAAACTTGACCAATGTTTACCAATGCTCAACTTGAGACAGTCATTTTCATGTAGAAAAAACGACCGAGAACTTGTCCTTTTTTTTCTTCTTCTCTCGTTCCTGCCAGGGTTAATTACATTCTCTATTCTTTAATTGACTTTCGATCCTCTTGTAGGTTGGCCATTCTTCATCCTATTGCACGCATATAGCGCGCCCTCTATACTTTTTCACGCTAGCCGTCCTAATTAGTGCGTGTGAATTTCATTTCGTGATCACCTTTATGTTTATCCGAGTTTCTCACAGTCTTATTAAACGACAAAACAGTCCATGGACAATCCATTGTGTTCCTCTTGGATCTGAGCGTTTTCTATAGCCGTGCTTTTAGAAGGGAAATCTTTTAGGAAGGCTAGATACAAGGGATATGGCGGTGGG
Organism: Julus scanicus; assembly: GCA_034698625.1. Classification (NCBI taxonomy): domain Eukaryota; kingdom Metazoa; phylum Arthropoda; class Diplopoda; order Julida; family Julidae; genus Julus; species Julus scanicus. Next base: position 12,166 of record JAQGBW010001083.1, on the reverse strand, counting down.
AGGTATGTCGTTTATCCCATTGTTATCAAACGCGATGTCTAATTATCATCTACATAAAAAACTATTACTTTCATATGCTCATAATAAAATGTAGGGCAATGATATAGCTCAGACATAAGGAGCTGAATGGTAATTCGTACTATCATTATTATTTAAATATTTATGTCTGCAACTTTTGCAAGCACGCTCTTTGAGATGTTTGTATGCATGCTGTCTGACACAAACTTAAACTATATTGTACATTACAAGTAGAATTACCAAAATATGAAGAAAACTTAGCAGTTATGTATCATGGGTTTTCATGCAAAATGGTATACGATACATTAGGTGTACTCAAACAAACCCCACAATTTCGCACATGTCTGCAGTTTAATCAATTAATTGGGGCCATTGTACATGTGCTGACCCGATTTTTTTAAAATGACACTGTCTAATTGGCTGGAGGTACTGTAATGGGACTTGTAGAAGTGCTGAAGAAAAAATGAGGTTTTAACTGCAAGTTTATCTTGTAGTCTATATCTTGGCAGGCCTGTGCAAGCTGCATTTGTGCTCATTTCACAAAAGACACTCAACTTGTGGACCTTGGCAGAGCTGCTTGAATCTAATGCGCATGTGTACCATATGTGGGCCAAATGCAGAATTTTCTGTTCCCCCTCATGTTCGTATAAGTGAGACTCCACTGTAATCACAAACAATAAGGTACATGTAACTTAAGTTACGTCTTCAGAAATGTGCTTATTTCGTCTTAAAAAACTCTGAAATTTTAGCTTGCTTGTTTTTCCTGCAAGCTATACATATTATATATAAGACCTGTTCACAGTCAAAAATAACATCAGACCCTTTTTTGTTTATGTCTTTAGAATAGACGAAACGCTTCACAATTATGTGAAAAAGCTCTTCTTATATTTGAATAGTATTTACACAACGGGATCACATCCAGGGAAGGAATCACCCTTTGTATAAGTGGAAGTTCTGTTATAACTGAATGTCGTATAAGCGAATAATGCATTATACAGGGTTAAATGGAGTTTTGCCGGGGAACAAGAAATTGTTTGTATAACTGAATGTTTCATATAAGTGAGCTTCGTATAAGTGAGACTCCATTGTATTTACTATTGCAGAAAGTTATAATTTTTCATGTAACAATTTTTTTTAGAATTTAATTAATTTAAAGTCACCTGTCAGATTTCCAGGTGTTTATCGAGGGTCCACACATGATATGATAATTTTACCCATTTGGCAGATTAAAAATTACGAATATGAAAATACGTGAATAAATATTCATATCAAAATGACATGCTTGTTTAACGGCGCGCCCAAAACACATTACAAATAGCCAAGTGTGCATGCTATATCACACTGTCCTTAATTATAACAAGGCTGATTAAGTGTATTTGCATGAATTTGTTAAAATATAATTTAGGATAAAAGTTTCCTAAGGGGACGTTTTAGGATGACAACCAAAATATGGGTGGCCATTAATTAGCTCTTTCTTTTAATTAGAAACTAGCTGCTAAGAAAGATGGGTTGACGCCCAATAACAAAGAAAACGTGCTCCAAATACATTCCAAAACGTAGACAACTAAGTTGACAACCTGATTTTATATACTGACAGAAAATATTTGTGTAAATTAGCAAAGCATATATTTTTCTTCTTAAGACAGAATACAATTTTCTTTTCAGGCTTGTCCTGATATATTTCAATGACAGAAAGAAATGCACTTATTTGATTAAATCTTGGGCGAGTAGTAGGGTTTTTTTGTCTATAGAGATACCGAAAATTTACTCAATTTTTCTACAAAGAGTCCAAAAACAATTAAATTGATTAGTTTGCTTCAATTAATATAGACCAAATTTATTAAAAAGTTAATCATAATTACTTTTCAAAGAACTTACAATTAATCATAAGTAACTAAAATCTTGGAAACGATTATTATTAAAATGCAACACTATTATTTAGCAAAATAGGGTAAAGAAAGAAAATTCGGACAAAAAAAACTTGTTGAGGTGCATTATTAGCGCAGCAATAAACGTAAGATTTATATTTTGAAAGCAATACAACGGTTGGGTGCGTTTTGGAAAATGGTTCATTTAACAATGTACTATAACTTTACTAAATCACGTTATTAAACTTTAACTCAGAATTCAACGCCACAAATTAGCGCAATTGGATATAGGTTACCTACTGGAAAAAAATAATAAAGCTGAAAGAAAGATGTCTACATTTGGGGCAATTAATTTAATTTTAGCTGTAGGCACACCCGATAAACGACGAATCGATATTTTATACTTAGTGGAACAATTTCATAAATCAAGTAAGAACTAGTGAAAATAAAATCAGTGACGACAAAGGAATCAGACATCAATTCTCAAATAGCTTGAAATTTTTGATGAAAAGTATCTTAAATAGTTTGCTTGTTTTAACATATAAGTTGCACTGTATATGCACTTAAAGTTTTGGCTTCAAGACATTTATTCTTCGGTCGCTTATGACTTGCAAATTTCATAAACTATTTGTCAGTTCTGCGTATACCACGCAGGTCTTCCACAGAGGGCAAGTTTCATCACCCTTTATTATCCAAGTGGTTCCTCTTCAGGTGCTAAGGATTTTTTTTACACCTGTCGAATTTGCAGCAGAGCAGGGGCACAACATCAGTTGCTCATCCTGACCAATTAGCAAAAGCATTTCCAAGAATCGACTTTATCTAGAAATGGTTGCGCTCAAGCTAACAACAAAAGATGGATTTTTTGACCCAATCTACATTTTATAGATGGTGAAGAAATCAGTTGGCCAGTTTTAGCAGCATTCATGCAGTGTGGGTGATGTCCCATGCTTGAGCGAATTTCAAAGGAAAATGGGGGGTCTGCGCTAACCTTCACCAAATCTTGGCCTTAATTGTGTCCCAACCACGGTATAGCTCGTATAATACAAATTTCCGCATAAACTTCTTATAATAAATAATCATAATAATAATGATGGTAATAATAGAGAAAACAGGTAGCCCACATAAATGCGTGTATGAACATTTAGGTGATGGATAACTTTTTATACACAGAATTCCCGTGAAATACAAAGAAAGTTTGCGTGTTAGTAGCCGAATTCAGATAATATAAAAAAATACCATATATACATATTGTAAGAAATAAATAATAATAAAAAAAATTGGACACAGCAAAGAAAGAAAAGAAGGAAACCTGGATAAGAAAAATATTGCATACAAAGAAATGTAACGCCATTATTGTTCTGAACTACTTTCACTTTCATTTTTCCCCATTTTTTATAATATATTATTTCGGAGCACGGAGTCAAGACTTTCCGTGTCTTTTATAAGGGTTTTTTGGCTGTTGTTGTAAACACGTAGCTCCACTCCCCCCTTGTCCCACTCATCCTTGTCTACATCATTAAAATGCAGAATTATTTCCTAAAGGCAAATTAGTTTAACCTCAAACGTCATCACTTCAATGCAGCAACTTCTTTTTAGAAATAAATTCCATGCCTGCTAAATTATAAGGATCATAAAGCACCCGGATCTATTAATTTCTAAGCGAGTGATCAAGGTTTTTCTGTAACAAGGTCTACATATTATAAAACCACGATGAAGAAATCGAAAAGGCTAACAAATAAGAAAATGAAAACAGCCAGCAATTGATGGCAACTTTCTTTAAGAAAATTACATTGTGCAACTTTTATTTTGTTAATGCCTTTATCTAAAAATGTACTTGTGTAAAAATACACGTTAAAAAGCGAAAAATTCCTATGAGAAATGAAATCCGATTGTTGAAAACATGTATTCTTTCTATGCCGCATAAGGACATTTCATTTTCTTTAATCACATTATTGAAAAGACCTTCGTAAAATACATAAAAGATCATAAGCAATTTATTCCATACAAAAATTACTGAAGAATTCTTTATCAATTTGAAATTAAAACTTATTTGAAAATGCATTAGGTCATGTAAAAAATAAAAATTGGCACAATATTTGGCCACTACCCACCACCGATCGACTAGCCACCTAGTAGCTAGTTTAAAAATTAAAACTGCCTCAGGATTCGTGCAATTTCATTCAAATTTCCAACCTGGATAAACGTAGAGTGGCACCTAATTCAAAAAACTAGATTTTCTATTAAAATGCAGTTGCTCATTTCAAACGTGAGACAATGGAACACCATAAACCAATTTATTTTAACCGTATTGTTATTATTACTTGATATGATCGTCCCTGGACAGTACACAACTACTAAAAGAATTCAATTCACTTCTAATTCGGGTAGAAATCTGAATTTGAACCTAATTGGTGCAGAATCAACATCTTATAAAATTTGAACAAAAAAAATAGCTTCCAACAACTTGCGAATACAGAAATTATATCTAAAGGTGAAATGTGCGATTATCAACACCATAATAAGCCCAATCTTAACACAAGTATGTATAGTGCACATTTTCATGAGCCGCCCTGCTGCAGGTACCGATAGTAACAAAACAGACAATAGTTTTTACATTTCCTGCAGATTTTCCAATTCATAAAAATGACACCACGTTTTTTATTGTTTATTATGGAAAACAGTATTCAGATACTTTCAAATAATGGATCAAGGCCAATTTTCAAATTATTGATATAACTGATCCAACATAAACGCAAAAATCGGTCGAGTCATGGTTTCTGAGAAAGAAAGTCAGCCCCTGGTATTCTCAACTGTTTTTTTATACTCTATTTTGATAGGCTGCAATTACAATGTGTATATTCTTCACTCCCGTTCCCTTAATTGGTCCACAATGGCAAATATATCATTTCCATGTCAAAAGTTAAGGCAGCTTGTTAACTTGTATTCAAATTACGTGCGTAAAAATAGATAATAAAATGTAATATTCTGTAAACACAATGGGCACAATGCATAAAGTTTAAAAGCATCACGCAATAATCGCTGGCATTCAATATATTACATTTTGAAAACAAGTTATTCTTGCAAAAGGAGAAAAGATTGCAACGTTAATACACGTAGAGGTATGTATTTTCTATTTGTTCCAATTGTAAATTCACATTTTTTATGACTTTTGCCGCCATTTTCTTAAATATATTGGCAATCGTGGCTGAAGTAATCAATTATTTTCAGCTATAACTAAGGTTGAGGTTCTTGGCCTCAATAGAATACAATAGGCCACCAATTTTCATTTTTTCCTCTACATTTCAATTCGTATAATGCCAAGTTGACAGAAAGGTCGACATTTTTTGTGTGGATATTTTTGTTAAATTAATAGAAGGCTCGTTTCATGGCCTATATCTGAAATATTTACTAGTTACATGCTTGATTCTAATCTCAAACAGTAATTAGGTGGATGTAATTAATTATTTAATAGAGAGGCGACATGAACTCTTATTTTGCTGTTTATACTATGTCAACCTCATAGTATGTCATGTCGGGTTGTTTTTCATAATTTAAAAAGAAGTTTAAAAATAATATAACTTTTGTATGTAAGTGCCATTTCAAGTACTGCAAGCTGTGTGTATTCCACAACAATATAGGGATTAAAAATTTCATTATTTAAAGCGAGTGCCCTGTATAGAGAAAATTCCTGTACACGCCACCATGCACATTTACTGAAAATTGCATACAAATTCTACTATTCTACTAATCCAATTTTTCAAAAACATGGGAAACATTCTTATTACGCATGCATACTTAAATAAGTTTCAATATAATATAATGCAGAAGTCTGTGTAAAACAAATAAAGGTTACTAGCTCATTGGTATGTTTAATCAGCATAATTACTGTAGACTCGTTATGTTATATAATTCATAAACAATAGTGCAAATTATTCATTAATTAGATCGGAAGGTCGATATTTCTAAGGCAATTTGCCTTATTTGAATTGATTGATGGTTGCTTTTAGGCAACGTATGAAATAATTGAAGGGATTTTTCTTAATTCGACACATGAGTAAATGGTCAAACAATCCGCCAGACACATGAAAGTACTCGAGCAGATAAAAAATAACTTTGTATATATTTTGGCAAAACCGATCAACTTTTTTCGTTCTTACTTAAAAATTCTCAAAAAATTTGTATTCCAAAACTGTTTCGTGTTATTAGAAATGAGAGCAATGTTGCCGATACAACAACAACCAAGCCTACAATCAATTTTCCAAAACAAAAAAGAAGAAAAAAAAGCTGATATCCTTGTTTAAAAAAATAGACATGGACCAAGTCATGAAATGCTGTGAGCAAAACGAAAAATTATTTAGAGTATACACGAATTGAATTAAAATAATGGGACTCACTAGGTGAAAAAGCAGGTCTATTAGATCAATTGGCATGGACAAAATCGTGCGAAAGGGTTTATGAAATCATGTATATATTATTTTTGATACATTAATTGCTATGTTATAACAAATCGGAAAGCCCACAGGCTGAGATCTTAAGTACTGTAGTTTAAATAATTCTTATAGAAAAGAAGAAAAAGAGTATACATGAATGGGAAATAATAATACGAAAATGACCTCAATAGTTAAAGCATCGAAAGGTGAAACTATAAAATACAACAACATAGATACCTCTGCCAACATGACAAAAATAAAACGAAATTATAGATTTAAAATAGTTCGTACACTCCCTAAAATCGTATACATATACTAATAAGAACGGCAATCAACCAGTTCTCCATTTAAATAATACAAGTAGCTAGTATAATGTAATCCATATAGAAATTTACGACTGGAAAACACGCAAGTTAACCACTAGAAATGAAAAACGTTTTCTTGAATCCACCTCCTCACTGTTGGTTATGATATTTAGCCAATTAAACACAAGTCCAAAGACCAAAAAATGTGTATTGCTATATATCGAAATGAATGTCCATATATTATTTCGACAAAGCCGACTTATAAAAATTTTGAATACAGGAATGACAGACACACCAGATGTCTGACATCTAGTTACCGTGGCGTATAAACTGGCCATCATTTGGTTATGAAACTCAAACAATAAGTGTGACATCAAACTTAACATTTGTTTATTAGAACAATTTAAATATGGAAAACCTAATCAAGTAGATGAGAGCAAGTAAATGCCAAAACTCACTTTCGTTTCAAAACCAGTAATGAGCATCGGTTAACTTTTTTGTGTGTAGTATACCGACTCTTCAAATGTCAATTCCTGCATTATAACACGGCACAACCTTGAAATAGCAAGTGTTCAGGTTCGGCCATTGAACTTGAAATAAAACTTCAACTAAATAAAGTGAACTAATAGAGACAAAATAAACAACATTCAAAAGCATTTACTTTAATGAGCAAGTTTATGAAGCACTTGCCATTTGGTACTTTTTCATACGTCGGCGGCAAAAAATATCAACGCAAATAGAAAATACGAAAACGTACATATTATTCATGCAGGGGGATGTTGCCAGAATAATAAAATCGTAAGGCATAATTTCAAGTTCGAAAGTTCAAAGCTAGGGCAACGCTCTACAACATGAACAATATGAGCTTCTTGATCGGTATATTGCTTCATGTTATATCGTTTAGCATCCATATGCAGTTGATTAGTCAGACATTCATTCATTTCATAAAGAAATTCACAATGCACACCCTCAAATAGTAACAATGTTCGAAATATTTCATCCCATTAAGACAATCACATTAATTCTGGGTTTGTTAGGTCTCGACGCTATATATGTACAACAACATTTAGAAAAATCTTATTAGATATCTTATCAAAATCTTGAAAAGATAATTTTCGAAATAATCTGCAAATTTTGTAACATTACTGTCAATCAAGACTAGCATGAACGTTTGGCAGCAGTTGATATGTATGTTGTCAAAGTCGAGAATCCTATTTTAATCTGAGTTGATTACTGCTGTGACACCCAAATTAGCAAAAAAAAATATATATTTTTTTTACAAATTGTAACTTGTCCAACGGAATAGGCAGATTTTTATTGGATTGAAATCTACACATTCCTAACCTGTGCAATTTATACTTAAAAATTAAACTGTATCAATTGAATGGTTATAGTTGGCACCTCATATTGGCTACCATTAAAAATAATCATTGAATACCAGTGAATGATGACAATGGTTGGTCAACTTACCAAAATTACTAATGCACCAAGAGTAGGCCTACATGTTTTTTGTGCTATTGTGACATGTACTTTTATGCAACAGTTCTGCTTGTAAATCAATACTTAACAACATATCAATTGCATACACTGGTATTGTAAAATGATAACATAATAAATATCGTCTTTGCAAAGAATATATATAATACCAGTCTCAAGGTTAATGAGTGTCTCCAAAGTTATGCAAATTACATTTCTAAAGCAAAGTTTTTACTGCCGCTTAGAAATCGATGCAAAATATTTCGCAAGAATTAATAGGGAAATTAATCATTTGATAGTTTAGCATATATGTTTTGTTATCTTGATATAAAACAATATGTATTGTACATTATGAGTAATTATGGCAACATTTTCAAAAGATTCCAAAATTGCCTCAAGATGGAAGAGAAAACAAATGTAAAGACATTTCTACAGCAAAGTTTTTACTGCCGCTTAGAAATCGATGCAAAATATTTCGCAAGAATTAATAGGGAAAGTAAATCATTTGATAGTTTAGCATATTTTTTGGTATCTTGATATAAAACAATATGTATTGTACATTATGAGTTATGAGTAAGTATGACAACATTTTCAAAAGGTTCCAAAATTGCCTAAAGCATGGAAGAGAAAACGAATGTAGAGCGGCAATTTCCCATTTCAAATGTGTAACATTTTTTTCTTCCACAAAAAATTCTCACGCTACGGGTAGTCTAATGCTCATTGCAATTTTAAATGGAGTCAAGGCATTGAAATTAGTATTAAAAAAAAGATTTAATCAATCTTTTAGAGAAAATTAAGCACATAAACATGGCGAGATGATACCAATTCATTATTGTAGTAAGTGAGGTATGGAGAGAGAAAAAAAAACTGTGCTTAAACAATGAAACCAAATTGAAAGTAATTGAAAAAATACGCTTGAGAAATTTTAACTGATATCGTGAAATTTCATGTTGAATTAAATAAAAAAAATGAAAGTAGGTTACAACATGAGCAATCATATACTAATGGATTTTAATTATTCTATTTTCTGACTTCATGGAAGAATTAACTAAAATATCCTAGCTCTAATGAAACCTCGAAATGATAATTAATTTTTGCTAATTAACTTTGACTGGACTATTTCTAAATTTCAGATAAGTTAGTAGTAGCAATAACAACAACAAAAATATACCCCATGCAATGTTTGAGGTTTCCGGCATAGTTTCTCTTACACGTCATTTTGGTGACGTCACAGTTTTGCAGGCCATAAAGCATGACCCCAAAATTTATTTTCACAGGTAAAATCTTTCATGGAAAATCAATGTGTTGAAGAAAACAAAAGAGCCATGCAGTACATGTTGTAAAGAACTCCAACATTCGGAAATTCAGTTCAAATTTCCACTTGACGGGGCTAGCCTTTATGAGTATAGAGTCATTTACAGTAAGTATACTCTGTTTTCACAAATTCTGACATTTGGCCAATTTGTGTTCGATTTCATTCCTATATGATTCCTCACAGCGGTGAATACAGAAACAAGCTATTGTGACGCAAGCAATGCAACAAAGGTCTATATAACTAACAATCGTGAATTGTTTAAAATGGGGGAGACGCGGAAAACTAGCAGTTGCACAAATAAAACCCTATTTAATTATATCAAAGTGAGCCAAGACCCAAAATGCGGGAAACAGTAACGGAAAAATCAGCATCGAGGAAGCATACTTCCATTTTCTAAACAGCGGCAATGTGTTTTTTTTTTTTTAAGTGCAAATTAAGTTCGTGAGGCACGTTGAATTTCTCGACATTTCGTTTGAAAATGTACCGACATTTCGGAACAATTTGCTATATCGTGGCATATCGGGATAACAATAAGAAATAAATGACCAGTTTTAATTCTCGACCTCACACCTTAAGTACCATGGAACAAGAAAACTTGCAAACACGGTTAACTTGCATGTCCAAACTTCAAACTCGGCACTCACTTGAAAACAAAGGGGCAGCTCCAGGAAATGTTCATAAGTTCTACTATATGTAGTATATGTAGTTCTAGATAATCTAAATTCTAGAACATGACAAAGTGGGCCAACATCGATGCCTGATTATAATTCTTTTGCAATAGAGTTACTGAGTAGTTTTTGTGACACGTAATATCACATGCTATTTCATATATATTTAGGAAAATTTAAAATAATAATAGTTATTGGTTATCCAACCAATATTTCAGCGTGAAAATGTATTTAAGGGAAACTTAATATAGATTAACAAATGGTAAGGTATTAAAAAACACAGTATTTGTATATCGTTAAAATACAGGTTTTGGTTAAATGTATACATGTATGATATGTTGAAAGCAATGCATAAATTACACAAATGCTTGAATGCAATACGAATTTTACAGAAAAATGTTTTCTAAATTTTCATTTATTTACTACAGGCCTTATATCCATTACCCATCCTCAATATTCCCTACAATACATATGTCTCCTATTATGCGTCAGACTGTTAGTTACAGATATCCCATTTGTTGTGAACATTTAATAAAATGTTCTATTTGTGAGATCAAATACTGATACCAGAAACAGGGGCATGCCTTTCAGATCAAAAATTCGAAGGCAGTTCAGATGAAACCAATTGATAATAATACTTTACACTCCAACGATGATAAAAAGTCTAGCTCAATTTGTTAAGTCAAAAGTATAAGGACAGGATTTTACAGAAGGCATTGTTGTTATTATGCATTTCGCACCTTCCTTCAAAATTCTAATTAGGCATACTTATTATAATCAACTGTTTTGCTTTGCTTCCAGATAATTGTAGATATGGCAATGACCAGATGCATGCTGAATGCTGTCATCATTGCATGGTTCTACATGTTTATACGCAAGTTTCTGAATGGCTAACGACAGAGAACAAATGTTGCTTTCTCAAACATAAAACTGACAAGTTCGTATATGCTATTCCGGTTTTGAGATAAAATTCATGATAACGTCATATCAAACAAAGGTGTACTAGAATAAACGCTGAAAAATGAACTTACCGACAAGGCAAACTCCATGGCTCGTTTTAGCAGCACCTGATCCTTTGCAGCGCCCAAAGCTCTCGATAATCGTCTTTTTTCTTCATTCAAGTCAACTTCTCGGTAAAGCTGGAAAAAAGAAATGGATTTCGTTATACTTCATTACTTTATTTTTACAAAACTAATGGTACATTGAGAATTATTTGTCATGAATGATTAGCATGGCTGCTAACAAGATGTGGCAATAAAACATTTGAAATATGGCCGCCTTGAAAACATTAATTGAACTGAATTTTTTTTAACATTTTTTTTCTCTGTGTTTATAAAGGAGAAAATTAGCATGTCAAATTGCTTTGTTCTACCGACCTAAGCTCTAGTTAACCATGGGAAAGTTAATTAAATTAAAAAAAAAGAAATGTTGTTTTAGAAAACAAAAGAAAGTAGCAAAAACTGATAATAAAAAAAAATGCTCAACAATATAACTCACTCTACTGTTATCATAAATGAGATCAGAAAGAGAATGATGTTTTATTCTTAACTCGATGTTTAATTACTGAATGTGTGTGTAGTCGTGTTCTTTATATATAGGTAATAAGAGGAAACGATAATTCCAACAAATGTTCACAAACAGTTTGTAGATTCCAGAAAATACATTCAGGTGGGTCTATAGCGAAATCTTTTAATCTTGATCTTTGTGTCTGTATTTGAGTTTCACACGCAAGAATTCAATACACAAGTTTTTTTAAGTTACATCATTAAATTTCACTTTCAGGTGATATGATCATTCCCACGAGCAACCAATTAAAACTAATTTGACATAAAAAATTTGGTTACTGGCATGAGTCAATCCTGAATACATTACCTCCAACTATCAAAATTAGAAACAACTCGTATAATTGACTAATCACTGTGCATACATCTTCCAAATGCATTGCTACAAAATTCAGCCAATGAACGCGTATACAAATTCAACTAAATGTTTAGCACTGCATAAACTAGTTGCCGACGCCGATGGTCGAGTGGGTTACGTGCTTGCCTCTCGATCCTAAATGCTGGGTTCGCTCCCGGGTCGAGGT